>CM053026.1:520826887-520848265 GCA_028564925.1 Lithobates sylvaticus
ACGTTCCGACCTGCGCTCCCTTAGTCGTCGGTCAATCTGGATGACCAGGTTGATCAGAGTGTCCAGGGTCTGGGGTACCCCAACTCTCGCCAGCTCATCTTTTAGTGCCTCAGAAAGTCCTAGGCGGAACTGGTGACGCAGGGCCGCGTCGTTCCACTGGGTATCCGCACCCCAGCGCCTAAAGTCCGCGACATAGTCTTCCACAGGCCTTCGCCCCTGCTGGAGGGCGCGCAGAGTGGTCTCCGCGGTGGCAGCGAGTTGGGGGTCTTCATAGAGTTGGGCCATGGTGTCAAAAAATGAATTAAGACCGGCCAGTGCGGGGTCTTTCTGCTCTAGGAGGCGGTGGGCCCAGGTCCGCGGGTCTCCGGAGAGTAAGGAGATCACGAAGCCCACCTTGGTGGCTTCCAGGGAAAAAGTACGTGGCTGTAGTGCAAAGAACAGTTCACAGGAGTTACGGAAGTCCCGAAAGAGGTTGCGGGCACCCGAGAATCTCTCAGGGATTGGTACCCGGGGCTCTGGAGGGAGCATTATCACTGATGGTCCTGGACTTCCTCCAGATGGGGCTGTTGGTGGTAAAGCCAGCACCCGTTCTTCCAACCGGGTGTACCCCTGCTGGAGATTCTTTACCGCCTCGGTCAGTCCTGCCAGGTGTTGGCACAGTCCTTCCATAGGAGAGGCCCCCTGCTCAGACTCAGACATGGCTGTCTGCTACTGTCACGCTCCCTGGTGGTGGTGAGTCTGATTAGCAGAGAAGGGCCTCCCTTGCGGCTCCCGCTCGCCGGTCCCCTGATGATGGGACAGTAGGACCAGGAGTCAGGAGGGGCACAGGTGCCTGGCAGGAATGGTCAGACCGGTACAAGAGCTTCCTGGATAAGCTCAGCGGATGAGGTAAGTAGGTAGCTGTAGGCAGACTGGAACAACAGGCAGACTTGGATCTGTATGCAGACTGGAACAACAGGCAGACTTGGATCTGTATGCAGACTGGAACAACAGGTAAGCTGGAACTGTGTGCAGACTGGAACAACAGGTAAGCTGGATCTGTATGCAGACTGGAACAACAGGCAGACTTGGATCTGTATGCAGGCTGGAACAACAGGTAAGCTGGATCTGTGTGCAGACTGGAACAACAGGCAGACTTGGATCTGTATGTAGACTGGTACAACAGGTAAGCTGGATCTGTATGCAGACTGGAACAGCAGGCAGACTTGTATCTGTATGCAGACTGGAACAACAGGCAGACTTGTATCTGTGTGCAGACTGGAACAACAGGCAGACTTGTATCTGTATGCAGACTGGAACAACAGGCAGACTTGTATCTGTGTGCAGACTGGAACAACAGGCAGACTTGTGCAGACTGGAACAACAGGCAGACTTGTATCTGTATGCAGACTGGTGCAACAGGTAAGCTGGCTCTGGAATGGTCAGGCAGGCCGGGTCAGATGTCAGGCTGGCAGCACGGTACAGATGGAGCAAACAAGAGGATGGTCAAAGACAAGCCAAGGTCGATACACAGGAACAGAGCGGATGGTCAAGGATAGCCGGGTCAGATACAGGTAAACAGACTTCAGATCAGGTTTTCAAACACAGAACGTTGTAGAGCAGACAGCGGGGACCGTCAGTCACAGGAGGGTTTAAATAGCCTCACTGGCGCCAATGGAGGCGCGCACCCGTCCGCGCACGCTCGCCCTCGTCTGCGGGCGCGCGCGTGCACGCGCGCGCTCGCGCATGCGCAATGGCAGCCGAGAACGGGAACCAGAGATACTGAGGCGCCGATTACTGGCAGGATCACCAGGTCGCCGGCCACGGATGGAGCCCTCATGACACATCATCAGAGGCTCATGATGGCACTTCCCGGGTAGAGCGAAATGCATTAGGTGGGTGGATACTTCCAGTGACGTCATATCCACTGCTTGGAACGCAGACCACGGCTCTTTGAGTTTCAAAGCGGCAATGGTATTTGCCCATATACAAGAGGAGGGTTGGGTAAGTTTGAATTTGGCTGTTGTCATGATTTTAAATTCAATAAAGAAACAGTATTACACTATGGATATTTCCTGGTTATATTTTCCATAATACATACGAGGATCTACTTCTACTTACTTGAGAACAAGCAGACAATCTTTTGGGAACATCATCTGATGAATATTAGCTCCTTTTCAGGTGCAATGTCCACCATTATCTGGTGAGTGTGGGCACATAAGGAGGGGAGCACGGTGTGGCACTGCACAGCATATGAATACGCACTTTACAAGGACTATACACTTTTCTGGCACTAAAAATGTATTTGCACATGTATATAAGCCATTGTATTATGATTATTGTATTGCATTGCTGATGTTGAGACAGTGCTAGGTACAAATACTATAATTTTAAAGGCACCTACACCGTATACCACAGCAACAGTCAACTATGTAACATAGTCATAGAGAATTATATTTTGTAGCATGGGGATCACAACTGAAGTAAACAACGACTGCACAAAAAAAAAGCCAGGGGAAGAAAACCGAAGGAAGAATGAAAGGAGGGCGAGAGAGGAAATAGGGGAAAGGAAAAAAAAAGAAGGGAGGAAAACTGGGATGAGGATCTAGAGGTATAGGACCCAGAAGGTCTGTTTGGTCGAGAGAGGTATCACATGAGTTAATTATTGCCAATATTAAGTGTTTTAGCTATTATACATTTCTAAATTCAGTATTGTGGATATGCCTTACTCCAACTAGTATCTAAAACTTTACAAAATGGTCTACTGTCAAGTACTGTCAAAATTTTAATTATATGTGTATTATATATTATATATGTATAGCCAAACCTGTTTTTAGTTTTGGGTAGATTAGGGAAGGGGCACATTCCCTGTTACTTAATTTTTAGCTGCTAATGTACCAAATATTACCCTGTACTTCCTGCCTCAGAGACGCAACAGAAAGTTAGAGAAAATGTCCCCAAATTAGGGGAATTCTCATCTTAGACAGCTGTCTCTGGAGCAGGTGTCCCCATTGGAATATGTTCGCTTACTTCTTTTTCTGGGGACAAGTTTGGATTTCCCCTAACTTACTTCCCTGATGATAGTGATCACCAGGACAAATAGTGTGGTGAACTCCCCAGTGGGAACATAGACAGCAATAAAAACTCGACAAATGGTCCGACATTTCCCTATACATCCAAAACTAAAAAAAAAGCTTTGCCTAAAGATACACTTTAAATTCTATCCATGTCCTTGTTGGGAAGACTTCACCCTGTATGAACAGGACATGAAATTAGGTAGTGGTTTTATTAGAAAAAGGGCAGAGACAGTAATAAAATCCTGACATATGTTCTAATCCCTCACCCTTTATCCAAAAAAAACTTTTATGTCACAGTCTTTGTTCCTACTGAAATGATTGTCCATTACTTCTTGTGCTGACATGGATGTATGGTTTTAAAACAAAATAAGGTAAGGTCTTTTATGCTAAAGCTTTCCTCTGGGGGAAAAGTTAGCAATAAATGTAATCATTGATGCTGTGATCAATGATAGATCGCTGCTATCATTGTATCAGTGCCGACTACTGCTGTGAATTGCAGCTTCCATAGCAATTACTCAGGTATAAGATAACCATAATTACATTGATCCAAGCTAGACCAATGTAACTCTACAATAGACAACATACATAGAGTTCAGCTTTAAATCCACTGCAACATATTAAATATAAAGCAATAATACAGTACCTAATACAGTGCCTAATTACAGAAACACTGGGACCATATAGATAAATAAACCATATATTAATGTTTAAGAACAGGATGATTAGGACAGCCACAGAAGTTATCACTTGCCACAAGATTTTCTTGTACACAGAAGCACTTCTGGATTTCTGCTCCAAGACTGATGGTGTATTTTTTTGGAATGGCAAATGTCAGGAGATGCTCTGTTCTTACAACTTCATTCATATCTACAGTATGCTATGTATCCATAAATGTATGTGAGATGATATCTGTGACATTATATATGCAATTCTGTACTTTTTTTTTACCATTTATTTGCATATATTTAACTCACTCCAAATGTGAAATTCGCCTAAATAATTTAAGGCTTATGATCTTAAATATGGTATAATTACAAATATCTGAACTTCTAAATCTTTTGCATTACAACACAACAAAAATAAGCATATATAAACATATAGTGTATTATCTATTGTATATTAAAGGATAGATTTATCTTTCGTAACATGTTACATGTTACACACAAACTCATGTGACAGCGAGTAGGGGATCCTCTCCCAACACTTGCTGTCACAATTTAAGAAAAAACAGCCCACCCAGGCATGTCATTCCTTCATTCACAGAGTTATGTGAATGGGGGAACTACAAGTACCAACACCCTTTGCGGCTGTAGGCTTGTAGTTCTCAATGAACTACCAAGGTACTGTTGAGCTGTTGAGAAAGTTCATTGAAGCTTCCTGTCAGTGTGTAACTACCTGCTCGTATGAGGTACAAGCAGACAGCTTACACAGACAATCTGCCGGAGTCCTGCATTGCACACACAATCTGCTGTTCGTGGGTGCAATGTTTTGTGGAAAAATAAATAATAAATGCAAATTTTTTGACCTGCAAAAGGTGATTTTTTTTTTTTACAAAGGTGAACTTATCCTTGAATGAGAAAATGACAATAGGCTAAATATAAACGTAAAGGCATAGGGTACAGTAGAAATTGTTTTACCCATCAAAATATTTTTAAACTAACAAACAGAGCCTTAAGATACATCCATCTCTGTTTTTCTATATGGCTGCAGAGTATAAGGGATTATGTACATGGACATCAGACTCAGAATTAAGTCAAATGCAGCTTGCAGCTAGGAGCTTATGTGTTACTTTGACATGCATTTGAATTGTTTGATTCATTGTTTAGTTGTTCACAGAGTTGTTCCAAATCACTTTTGACTTGCTTTGAGCTGCTTCTGAATTTAAGAAGAAGCTTAACCACTTCAGCCCCAGAAGATATTACCTCCTTCCTGACTGGGCACTTTTTTGCGATACGGCACTGCATCGCTTTAACTCACAATTGCGCAGTCGTGCAACATTGTACCCAAACAAAATGAATTTCCTTTTTTTTCCCCACAAATAGAGCTTTCATTTGGTGGTTGATCACCTCTGCGGTTTACATTTTTTGAGATATAAACAAAAGAGCGACAATTTCGGGAAAAAAAACACAGTATTTTTTACTTTTTTGCTATAATAAATATCCAAAAATTAAAAAACAAATGTCTTCCTCAGTTTAGGCTGATATATATTCTTATACATATTTTTGGTAAAAAAAATTGCAATAATTGTATATTGATTGGTTTGTGCAAAAGTTATAGCGTCTACAAAATAGGGGATAGATTTATGGCATATTTATTTATTTTTTACTAGTAATGGAGGCAATCTGCGATTTTTATCGGGACTGCGACATTGCGATGGACAGATCGGACACTTTTGACACTTTTTTGGGACCACTACAGTGATCAGAGCTTAAAATATTGACTGATTACTGTATAAATGTCACTGGCAGGGAAGAGGTTAACACTAGAGGTTGATCAAGTGGTTAAATTTGTTCCCTCAGTGTGTTCTAACTGTAGGGGGGATGGGACTGCCTGGGGGAGGAGACAGATCATGGATCCTATATACTAGGAACACACGATCTGTCTCCTCTCCCCTGCCAGAACGTGGATTTGTGTGTTTACACACACAGATCCTTGTTCTGGCTCTGTCAGGAGCGATCCCAGGTACCTGGCGGACATCAAGCATCTACTCCTCAGTGCTGCAGTAGGTGCACGCACGCCCCCTATAACCCTTAAAGTGGCCGCCATACAGCTACGGCGATTCACGCAGGAGAGCTATTCTGCTGCCGTCAAATGATGACGGGTGGTCAGCAGTCATTTAAAGTATTATTGTTCTGTTTATGCTGGATTAGATTTAAAGCATTTCAAACAGGCTCAGTTTTTTTTAATTAAAATAATAAACATGTTATACTTACTTGCACCCTGAACTTGGTTTTGCACGGAGCAGCCCCTTTTGGGGTCCCCTGCCAGTGCTGTCTGCTCCTCCTCTTCTGTGTCTGCCCCAATGGCAAGCACTTGCTATGGGTGCAGATGTACAGGCTCACTCCTGAGCTGGGCCGTTTGTCTCTATTGACACAAACAATGTGGCTTGGCCATGCTCCTTCTGTGCCAGAACTTTAACCCCAAGGGTGCCCTCAATCTGTTCGTTTCACTAACTGTAGAAACTCATGTAGTAAAGGTGCGCTGCAAAAATCTTCATTCAGGCAATGGCAATTGAACAAAGTATCTTCTAGTGTTGCCTGTTGTTTGTTACATTACAGATATATTCTAGTTAAACATAAAAAACTTTACTGGCTTATGCTCGGATTTGTTAAGCACAGTTGGCTATCCTTACCTTTTTGGTTGTCAGTATCCTCATGTTCTAAATTGCCATGAGTATACATTCAGCAAGCATTGAGCAACTACAAAGATCCACTGTTTGCGAAGATTCCTGTACAATTTATTTGTTGGTCATACTGTAAACAGGGTCCACAATTTCTACCTTAATGCCCAATATTGCAACCATTTAAATGTTTTCTTTATTTTCAGTCAATAATTTATAATGACCACCACAATCAAAAGCGGAAGAACAAATCTTAATTCCCAGTCTTTCATTACTCAGCTAAAAAGTGTTTTATACCTATATAATTTATAACGTAGTATTTTTTTTCTGTGGATGTTTTATTCAGCAGAGAAAACATGAGCTAGAATCTTCCTAAAATGAAAGAGCAAACACATTTTTCATTATAGTTTGTAGTATAAAATGAGTGTAATTAGAGGGATTGGTATTCACGAGGGACCAAAGTCATAACCAAAGGGTTTAGTTGACAAACTGCTCCAAACAGAAAGCAACATTCTTAGAAATAATTATATGGATGCTTCTAACATTGAATTATTATAAAGCAAAAGCATTAATTAGTTGACTGAATGATTGTATTTAATTTTTCTCTCATTAAATTTTATCCTCCAAGAACTTCAGTTGGCAACACTAACTTACACTTGAGCTGGAGAAAAGTCATCATTATTGCATGATTGGGTTTATAGCAAAATTGCTCACACAATAATTAATTATCATAAGTCTCTGCTCACACCAATGATCTACAATGCTGTGGTGTGCCGCATTAAAAAAAAAAAAGTACACCTTTTTGGATGTTTTAACGTGCTAGGGAGCCTACTCAAATGCATGGGCTGCACTAAAAATATGCATGTAAACACATATTAATGTGCACCGCAAAGATGTGAATGTAGCCTAACAACAATTAATATAGTTAGTTATTTTAAATTGATTATATATTTTGTAAGTGAAATTCTGATGCAGATAGTTTTCTGTTTACTAAAGAGGAGGATCAAGATAAATCAACCTAAAATTGAAATGCCTAAGTTGTATACAATCTTAGAGTTGTATTTAGTTGTTAATTACAGTTGGACATTCTCTCTTAAAGTGAATTTTTTTCTCTACTATTTTTTTTTTTAATTGCAACATATCTGTAAAAGAATACTGTAAATGCTTAATTTTTCACAATGCCAAAAGCTGCCCTGGTCCTGAATAATCTTTATGTGAATATTTCAAAGATATTTACAATCCTGGGAGTGTAAGTCTCCTTTGTACACTGCAGCTCTCATTAGTTCCGCGTGATAACCTCTACAACACTAGTGAGAGCTACAAGGGACTCCCGGAAGTTGCATCTTCCCTGTGGATTTCAAACAAATATTAATTAGGATTAGAATTGTGTTCAATGGCATGGGCAGCAAGAAAGTTAACTGGAAAAAATCCAGTGTGGTGCATAAAAAATCACATAAACATAACATACAACATAAAAAAAAACGAAATATTCACATATGAGTGTATACATATACAGTGGTGTGAAAAAGTGTTTGCCCCCTTCCTCATTTCCTGTTCCTTTGCATGTTTGTCACACTTAAGTGTTTCGGAACATCAAACCAATTTAAACAATAGTCAAGGACAACACAAGTAAACACAAAATGCAATTTGTAAATGAAGGTGTTTATTATTAAAGGTGAAAAAAAATCCAAACCATCATGGCCCTGTGTGAAAAAGTGATTGCCCCCTAAACCTAATAACTGGTTGGGCCACCCTTAGCAGCAACAACTGCAACCAAGCGTTTGCGATAACGTGCAATGAGGCTTTTACAGCGTCCTGGAGGAATTTTGGCCCACTCATCTTTGCAGAATTGTCCTAATTCAGTTACATTAGAGGGTTTTCGAGCATGAACGGCTTTTTTAAGGTCATACCACAACATCTCAATAGGATTCAGGTCAGGACTTTGGCTAGGCCACTCCAAAGTCTTCATTTTGTTTTTCTTCAGCCATTCGGTGGTGGACTTGCTGGTGTGTTTAGGATCATTGTCCTGCTGCAGAACCCAAGTTCGTTTCAGCTTGAGTGATGGTCGGACATTCTCCTTCAGGATCTCTTGGTAGACAGCAGAATTCATAGTTCCTTTTATCACGGCAAGTCTTCCAGGTCCTGAAGCAGCAAAACAGCCCCAGACCATCACACTACCACCACCATATTTTACTGTTGGTATAATGTTCTTTTTCTGAAATGCAGTGTTCCTTCTACGCCAGATATACTTGGACACACACCTTCCAAAGAGTTCCACTTTTGTCTCATCGGTCCACAGAATGTTGTCCCAAAAGTCTTGGGGATCATCAAGATGTGTTGTGGAGAAATTGAGACGAGCTTTGATGTTCTTTTTGCTCAGCAGTGGTTTTCTCCTTGGAACTCTGCCATGCAGGCCATTTTTGCCCAGTCTTTTCCTGATGGTGGAGGCATGAACGCTGACCTTAACTGAGGCAAGTGAGGCCTGCAGTTCCTTGGACGTTGTTGTGGGGTCTTTTGTGACCTCTTGGATGAGTCGTCGCTGCGCGCTTGGGGTAATTTTGGGCGGCCGGCCACTCCTGGGAAGGTTCACCACTGTTCCATGTCTTCGCCATTTGTGGATAATGGCTCTCACTGTGGTTCGCTGGATTCCCAAAGCTTTGGAAATGGCTTTATAACCCTTTCCAGACTGATAGATCTCAATTACTTTCTTTCTCAATTGTTCCTGAATTTCTTTGGGTCTCGGCATGATGTGTAGCTTTTAAGGATCTTCTGGTGGACCTTACTGTGTCAAGCAGCTCCTATTTAAGTGATGCCTTGATTGTGAACAGGTGTGGCAATAATCAGGCCTGGGTGTGGCTAGAGAAATTTAACTCAGGTGTGGACAACCACAGTTATAGTATGTTTTAACAAGGGGGGCAATCACTTTTTCACACAGGGCCATGATGGTTTGGATTTTTTTTCACCTTTAATAATAAACACCTTCATTTACAAATTGCATTTTGTGTTTACTTGTGTTGTCCTTGACTATTGTTTAAATTGGTTTGATGTTCCGAAACACTTAAGTGTGACAAACATGCAAAGGAACAGGAAATGAGGAAGGGGGCAAACACTTTTTCACACCACTGTAAGTTGAGGAAAAAAGTCCCACTGAAGAGCCAAAAGTGATTGAAGAGTCTTCTTGTGTATATTGTGAGAAATGGAAGATTGCGAATTCCAAAAGAGCCTCCAAGCTTTTCAGCAATGGAACCACTACGATGACCACCACAGTGTGTAAAGAGTGGGGGCTCACTAGATTCAGATCACAAAGGAGATGTCAAGAAGGCTTATAAATATCCACACAGCCTCCAAATTGTTTCAGGGATCACGACAGGTCATTGCACTTCAATGTATCCCTCCAGTCAGTATGTGATGAGGCTCCACACAGGCAACACAGGCAACACAGGCAACACAAGCAAGGTATTATAAAAAAAGAAAAAGACACCTTCCATAGTGTAAAACCATAGATACATCAATATTTTTTTTCAAACTGATTGCACTTACAATCTGTAGGAGTTGTACAAGCAATTCAAATCACATGTGTAGTCCATTTCCATGGCAGGTGCATTCGCAGTGGCTGCTTTACACGTTTCATCACATGTGAGGCAATCAGGGGCACGGAACATATGCTGCCACTGTTGTTTATGTATACTAAGCAACATTATTACCCCATCAAGGGGTACCTATAGGACAGTTATCCCTATGTTTCAAAAAAACTTTAGGTGATAATAAATATATTCAATTTTAAAACCAGTTACAGAACAAAAATCTCCCCAATAATTGTACCTATATATACCTGTATATAGAAATATTAAATATATAAACTACAATATATGAATTTGTTTTCAAATAAAAACATTGATAAACTCTTAACAAGTAAATTCCCTCCCTGAAACAAAAATCAGGGAAGACATGCTAAAAGTAAATAGGTGTTATCAAAAATTCTTACCCTTTAGGAATCCTGCATGCCAGTACATTTCTCCACAAGAGTTTGAGCTGACAGCATAGTTCCATCACAAACAGTGCTATGAAGTCTGCCCAGTGCACTCCTTCTAGACTACAGAACAATTGCCCATCACCTTTGAGGGAGAAATCAGGAGGGTAGATAGCACTGCACAGGATTTCACTTATTGGCACAATCAATTGGTATTTCTGTATTTGCAGTAATTTTAAAGAGACAAACATTGGGAAAAGTGCATGTATTACAGAGATGTAATCTTTTTTTTTGTTCAGACATACAATCTAGACATGTGCATTCGTTTTCGTCCGAATGCATTTTCGTCCGAATTTCGGGTATTTTCGTTATCGTTTTAACAAACGATAACGAACGTGCAGAATCCGAAAACTGAAAGATCCGACATAAATAAATGCTTTATTTTCATTTTCGTTGCAACAGTTCGATATAGATAGGAGATTCGACATGACGCTGAAAATATCGATCTGTATCCATCGAACCTGTGGTCGAATGGACCTAACCTTAGCTCTATTAGTCCAAGATTATTCTACATAGAGAGAAAAGATTCGACATAGAGAGAAAAGATTCGACATTATAGAGACAATAGCAAAAAAGGTCAAATGTGCCTAACCTGACTCTATTAGTCCAAGATTATTCGACATAGAGAGAAAAGATTCGACATGAAGATTCGACGAAGCAGTCGCCGTGAGCAGACATTTATGGTCAAATGCTCCGCCCATAGGCTATAGAAGAATTCTAATGTTGGTTGACTAGTAATAATAATTAAGAAATATAATTATTACTAGTGTCAAACAACATTATAATTCTACTATAGCTTATAGGCGGAAAATTAGACCGCAAATGTACGATTGCAGCATCGTACAGTTTAGCTGCTCCATCGAAACTTCTTAGAACATTCGACAGACACCATAAGCCTTCAATGACAGATCCAACCTTAATTATTTCGGATTTTCGGACGAATGCATTTTTTAACAAAACAAAATAAATGAAAACTAATTTTCGGGAGTAACTAAATAAATGTATATTTCGGACGAAAACGACATTCCAAAACGAAATATTTCAGTGTGCACATGTCTAATACAATCACAAGAATTATTTAGGAAATAAATACAAATATGTTTGAAATGAATTGCATGAAGCATACTATACAGTTTTTTACTGACATTTTTCATATGCCACTATTGAGTCATTTCAAAATTAGAAAAACCCTTCTATGTAAATAAAGTAGACCTAACCTTTCACCCCACAGTCAGATGTTATATCCTCCAACTTTATTAGTCCTTTCTATTCCTTGTATAGTTTATAACCACCTTCTCCTAGCAGGTGATGGGGTGTTAGTGCTCTCGTTAGCACTGATTCCTATTATGTACTGGAAATGTGTATTAACCAATAGTATGGACATCTGAACGTTACTTATGTTACCTTATTCTGTTAACAACAATAAAAACATATTTGACTCTAAATAAAGTAGACCCAGGTTTTCTTTTATTTGCAGGATGTGACAGTAGAGCAAAATAAATGATTCGCTGAAAAACTCGGACTTGGTAGTATAACTATAGGCTCTGCTTACTGTAGTATTTTTTCACATGAATCAAAATAAAATGGCAGGCTTTTACATCCAGAGGTGTCAGTATGGTCTTGAGAAACCTAAGATCTGACCCTTGGGCCTTCTGCAGCCCTTAGTACCCAGAGGCAGTTCAATTTCCTTTTAATCTACTTTGCAAAAAAAACATCAAAGCTCGTCCCTCACATTTTCTCCAAACAACACATCTTGATGATCCCAAGACTTTTGGGACAACATTCTGTGGACCGATGAGACAAAAGTGGAACTCTTTGGAAGGTGTGTGTCCAAGTATATCTGGCGTAGAAGGAACACTGCATTTCAGAAAAAGAACATTATACCAACAGTAAAATATGGTGGTGGTAGTGTGATGGTCTGGGGCTGTTTTGCTGCTTCAGGACCTGGAAGACTTGCCGTGATAAAAGGAACTATGAATTCTGCTGTCTACCAAAGATCCTGAAGGAGAATGTCCGACCATCACTCAAGCTGAAACGAACTTGGGTTCTGCAGCAGGACAATGATCCTAAACACACCACAAGTCCACCACCGAATGGCTGAAGAAAAACAAAATGAAGACTTTGGAGTGGCCTAGCCAAAGTCCTGACCTGAATCCTATTGAGAGGTTGTGGTATGACCTTAAAAAAGCCGTTCATGCTCGAAAACCCTCTAATGTAACTGAATTAGGACAATTCTGCAAAGATGAGTGGGCCAAAATTCCTCCAGAACGCTGTAAAAGCCTCATTGCACGTTATCGCAAACGCTTGGTTGCAGTTGTTGCTGCGAAGGGTGGCCCAACCAGTTATTAGGTTTAGGGGGCAATCACTTTTTCACACAGGGCCATGAGGGTTTGGATTTGTTTTCACCTTTAATAATAAACACCTTCATTTACAAATTGCATTTTGTGTTTACTTTGTGTTGTCCTTGACTATTGTTTAAATTGGTTTGATGTTCCGAAACACTTAAGTGTGACAAACATGCAAAGGAACAGGATTTGAGGAAGGGGGCAAACACTTTTTCACACCACTGTATATGTATACACTCATATGTGAATATTTCGTTTTTTTTATGTTGTATGTTATGTTTATGTGATTTTTTATGCACCACACTGGATTTTTTTCCAGTTAACTTTCTTGCTGCCCATGCCATTGAACACAATTCTAATCCTAATTAATATTTGTTTGAAATCCACAGGGAAGATGCAAACTTCCGGGAGTCCCTTGTAGCTCTCACTAGTGTTGTAGAGGTTATCACGCGGAACTAATGAGAGCTGCAGTGTACAAAGGAGACTTACACTCCCAGGATTGTAAATATCTTTGAAATATTCACATAAAGATTATTCAGGACCAGGGCAGCTTTTGGCATTGTGAAAAATTAAGCATTTACAGTATTCTTTTACAGATATGCTGCAATTAAAAAAAAAATAGTAGAGAAAAAAATTCACTTTAAGAGAGAATGTCCAACTGTAATTAACAACTAAATACAACTCTAAGATTGTATACAACTTAGGCATTTCAATTTTAGGTTGATTTATCTTGATCCTCCTCTTTAGTAAACAGAAAACTATCTGCATCAGAATTTCACTTACAAAATATATAATCAATTTAAATAACTAACTATATTAATTGTTGTTAGGCTACATTCACATCTTTGCGGTGCACATTAACATGTGTTTACATGCATATTTTTAGTGCAGCCCATGCATTTGAGTAGGCTCCCTAGCACGTTAAAACATCCAAAAAGGTGTACTTTTTTTTTTTTAATGCGGCACACCACAGCATTGTAGATCATTGGTGTGAGCAGAGACTTATGATAATTAATTATTGTTGTGAGCAATTTTGCTATAAACCCAATCATGCAATAATGATGACTTTTCTCCAGCTCAAGTGTAAGTTAGTGTTGCCAACTGAAGTTCTTGGAGGATAAAATTTAATGAGAGAAAAATTAAATACAATCATTCAGTCAACTAATTAATGCTTTTGCTTTATAATAATTCAATGTTAGAAGCATCCATATAATTATTTCTAAGAATGTTGCTTTCTGTTTGGAGCAGTTTGTCAACTAAACCCTTTGGTTATGACTTTGGTCCCTCGTGAATACCAATCCCTCTAATTACACTCATTTTATACTACAAACTATAATGAAAAATGTGTTTGCTCTTTCATTTTAGGAAGATTCTAGCTCATGTTTTCTCTGCTGAATAAAACATCCTCAGAAAAAAAATACTACGTTATAAATTATATACGTATAAAACACTTTTTAGCTGAGTAATGAAAGACTGGGAATTAAAATTTGTTCTTCCGCTTTTGATTGTGGTGGTCATTATAAATTATTGACTGAAAATAAAGAAAAAATGTAAATGGTTGCAATATTGGGTATTGAGGTAGAGATTGTGGACCCTGTTTACAGTATGATCAACAAATAAATTGTACGGAATCTTTGCAAACAGTGGATCTTTGTAGTTGCTCAATGCTTGCTGAATGTATACTCATGGCAATTTAGAACATGAGGATACTGACAACCAAAAAGGTAAGGATAGCCAACTGTGCTTAACAAATCCGAGCATAAGCCAGTAAAGTTTTTTATGTTTAACTAGAATATATCTGTAATGTAACAAACAACAGGCAACACTAGAAGATACTTTGTTCAATTGCCATTGCCTGAATGAAGATTTTTGCAGCGCACCTTTACTACATGAGTTTCTACAGTTAGTGAAAGGAACAGATTGAGGGCACCCTTGGGGTTAAAGTTCTGGCACAGAAGGAGCATGGCCAAGACACACTTTTTGTGTCAATAGAGACAAACGGCCCAGCTCAGGAGTGAGCCTGTACATCTGCACCCATAGCAAGTGCTTGCCATTGGGGCAGACACAGAAGAGGAGGAGCAGACAGCACTGGCAGGGGACCCCAAAAGGGGCTGCTCTGTACAAAACCAAGTTCAGGGTGCAGGTAAGTATAACGTGTTTATTATTTTAATTTAAAAAAACTGAGCCTGTTTGAAATGCTTTAAATCTAATCCAGCATAAACAAAACAATAATACTTTAAATGACTGCTGACCACCCGTCATCATTTGACGGCGGCAGAATAGCTCTCCTGCGTGAATCGCCGTAGCTGTACGGCGGCCACTTTAAGGGTTATAGGGGGCATGCGTGCACCTACTGCAGCACTGAGGAGTAGATGCTTGATGTCCGCCAGGTACCTGGGATCGCTCTTGACAGAGCCAGAACAAGGATCTGTGTGTGTAAACACACAAATCCACGTTCTGGCAGGGGAGAGGAGACAGATCGTGTGTTCCTAGTATATAGTATCCATGATCTGTCTCCTCCCCCAGGCAGTCCCATCCCCCTACAGTTAGAACACACTGAGGGAACAAATTTAACCACTTGATCACCCTCTAGTGTTAACCTCTTCCCTGCCAGTGACATTTATACAGTAATCAGTCAATATTTTAAGCTCTGATCACTGTAGTGGTCCCAAAAAAGTGTCAAAAGTGTCCGATCTGTCCATCGCAATGTCGCAGTCCCGATAAAAATCGCAGATTGCCTCCATTACTAGTAAAAAATAAATAAATATGCCATAAATCTATCCCCTATGTTGTAGACGCTATAACTTTTGCACAAACCAATCAATATACAATTATTGCAATTTTTTTTACCAAAAATATGTATAAGAATATATATCAGCCTAAACTGAGGAAGACATTTGTTTTTTAATTTTGGGATATTTATTATAGCACAAAAGTAAAAAATACTGTGTTTTTTTTTCCGAAATTGTCGCTCTTTTGTTTATATCTCAAAAAGTTTAAACCGCAGAGGTGATCAACCACCAAATGAAAGCTCTATTTGTGGGGAAAAAAGGGAAATTCATTTTGTTTGGGTACAATGTTGCACGACTGCGCAATTGTGAGTTAAAGCGATGCAGTGCCGTATCGCAAAAAAGTGCCCAGTCAGGAAGGAGGTAAATTCTTCTGGGGCTGAAGTGGTTAAGCTTCATCTTAAATTCAGAAGCAGCTCATAGCAAGTCAAAATTGATTTGGAACAACTCTGTGAACAACTAAACAATGAATCAAACAATTCAAATGCATGTCAAAGTAACGCATAAGCTCCTAGCTGCAAGCTGCATTTGACTTAATTCTGAGTCTGATGTCCATGTACATAATCCCTTATACTCTGCAGCCATATAGAAAAACAGAGATGGATGTATCTTAAGGCTCTTTGTTAGTTTAAAAATATTTTGATGGGTAAAACAATTTCTACTGTACCCTATGCCTTTACGTTTATATTTAGCCTATTGTCAGTTTCTCATTCAAGGATAAGTTCACCTTTGTAAAAAAAAAATCACTTTTTGCAGGTAAAAAAATGTGCATTTATTATTTATTTTACCACAAAACTTTGCACCCACGAACAGCAGATTGCGTGTGCAATGCAGGACTCCTGCAGATTGTCTGTGTAAGCTGTCTGCATGTACCTCATACGAGCAGGTAGTTACACACTGACAGGAAACTTCAATGAACTTTCTCAACAGCTCAACAGTACCTTGGTAGTTCATTGAGAACTACAAGCCTACAGCCGCAAAGGGTGTTGGTACTTGTAGTTCCCCCATTCACATAACTCTGTGAATGAATGAATGAATGACATGCCTGGGTGGGCTGTTTTTTCTTAAATTGTGACAGCAAGTGTTGGGAGAGGATCCCCTATTCGTTGTCACATGAGTTTGTGTGTAACATGTAACATGTTACGAAAGATAAATCTATCCTTTAATATACAATAGACAATACACTATATGCTTATATATGCTTATTTTTTGTTGTGTTGTAATGCAAAAGATTTAGAAGTTCAGATATTTGTAATTATACCATATTTAAGATAAGCCTTAAATGATTTAGGTGAATTTCACATTTGGGGTGAGTTAAATATATGCAAATAAATGGTAAAAAAAAAGTACAGAATTGCATATATAATGTCACAGATATCATCTCACATACATTTATGGATACATAGCATACTGTAGATATGAATGAAGTTGTAAGAACAGAGCATCTCCTGACATTTGCCGTTCCAAAAAAATAGACCATCAGTCTTGGAGCAGAAATCCAGAAGTGCTTCTGTGTACAAGAAAATCTTGTGGCAAGTGATAACTTCTGTGGCTGTCCTAATCATCCTGTTCTTAAACATTAAAATATGGTTTATTTATCTATATGGTGCCAGTGTTTCTGTAATTAGGCACTGTATTAGGTACTGTATTATTGCTTTATATTTAATATGTTGCAGTGGATTTAAAGCTGAACTCTATGTATGTTGTCTATTGCAGAGTTACATTGGTCTAGCTTGGATCAATGTAATTATGGTTATCTTATACCTGAGTAATTGCTATGGAAGCTGCAATTCACAGCAGTAGTCGGCACTGATACAATGATAGCAGCGATCTATCATTGATCACAGCATCAATGATTACATTTATTGCTAACTTTTCCCCCAGAGGAAAGCTTTAGCATAAAAGACCTTACCTTATTTTGTTTTAAAACCATACATCCATGTCAGCACAAGAAGTAATGGACAATCATTTCAGTAGGCACAAAGACTGTGACATAAAAGTTTTTCTTGGATAAAGGGTGAGGGATTAGAACATATGTCAGGATTTTATTACTGTCTCTGCCCTTTTTCTACTAAAGCCACTACCTAATTTCATGTCCTGTTCATACAGGGTGAAGTCTTCCCAACAAGGACATGGATAGAATTTAAAGTGTATCTTTAGGCAAAGCTTTTTTTTTAGTTATGTTTGTATAGGGAAATGTCGGACCATTTGTCAAGTTTTTATTGCTGTCTATGTTCCCAGTGGGGAGATTCACCACACTATTTGTCCTGGTGATCACTATCATCAGGGAAGTAAGTTAGGGGAAATCCAAACTTGTCCCCAGAAAAAGAAGTAAGCGAACATATTCCAATGGGGACACCTGCTCCAGAGACAGCTGTCTAAGATGAGAATTCCCCTAATTTGGGGACATTTTCTCTAACTTTCTGTTGCGTCTCTGAGGCAGGAAGTGCAGGGTAATATTTGGTACATTAGCAGCTAAAAATGAAGTGACAGGGAATGTGCCCCTTCCCTAATCTATCCAAAACTAAAAACAGGTTTGGCTATACATATATAATATATAATACACATATAATTTTAATTTTGACAGTACTTGACAGTAGACCATTTTGTAAAGTTTTAGATACTAGTTGGAGTTAGGCATATCCACAATACTGAATGTAGAAATGTAT
Source organism: Lithobates sylvaticus (assembly GCA_028564925.1). Taxonomy (NCBI): domain Eukaryota; kingdom Metazoa; phylum Chordata; class Amphibia; order Anura; family Ranidae; genus Lithobates; species Lithobates sylvaticus. The sequence continues at coordinate 520,845,117 of CM053026.1, forward strand.
AATAGCTAAAACACTTAATATTGGCAATATTTAACTCATGTGATACCTCTCTCGACCAAACAGACCTTCTGGGTCCTATACCTCTAGATCCTCATCCCAGTTTTCCTCCCTTCTTTTTTTTCCTTTTCCCTATTTCCTCTCTCTCCCTCCTTTCATTCTCCCTTCTGTTTTCTTCCCCTGGCTTTTTTTTTGTGCAGTTGTGATCCCCATGCTAAAAAATATAATTCTCTGTGACTATGTTACATAGTTGACTGCTGCTGTGGTATAAGGTGTAGGTGCCTTTAAAATTATAGTATTTGTACCTAGCACTGTCTCAACATCAGCAATGCAATACAATAATCATAATACAATGGCTTATATACATGTGCAAATACATTTTTAGTACCAGAAAAGTGTGTAGTCCTTGTAAAGTGCATATTCATATGCTGTGCAGTGCCACACCGTGCTCCCCTCCTTATGTGCCCACACTCACCAGATAATGGTGGACATTGCACCTGAAAAGGAGTTAATATTCATCAGATGATGTTCCCAAAAGATGGTCCGCTTGTCCTTGTAGTTCTCAAGTAAGTAGAAGTAGATCCTCGTATGTATTATGGAAAATATAACCAGGAAATATCCATAGTGTAATACTGTTTCTTTATTGAAGTTAAAATCATGACAACAGCCAAATTCAAACTTACCCAACCCTCCTCTTGTATATGGGCAAATACCGTTGCCACTTTGAAACTCAAAGAGCCGTGGTCTGCGTTCCAAGCAGTGGATATGACGTCACTGGAAGTATCCACCAGGCTAATGCATTTCGCTCTGCCCTGGAAGCGCCATCATGAGCCTCTGATGATGCTTCTGGGGCAGAGCGAAATGCATTAGGCTGGTGGATACTTCCGGTGACGTCATATCTGCTGCTTGGAAAACAGACTGCGGCTCTTTGAGTTCCATTGTGGCATCAGTATATGCCTATATACAAGAGGAGTGTTGTGTAAGTTTGACTGTGGCAGTTGTCACTATTTTAAATTCAATAAAGAAACAGTATTACACTATGGATATTTCCTGGTTATATTTTCCATAATACATACGAGGATCTACTCCTACCTGCTGGAGAACTACAAGGACAAGTGGACCATCTTTTGTGAACATCATCTGATAAATATTAGCTCCTTTTTAGGCGCAATGTCCACCATTATGTGTTGCGTGTGGGCACATAAGGAGGGGAGCACGGTGCAGCACTGTACAGCATACAAATAAGCACTTTACAAGGACTATACACATTTTTTGGCACTGAAAGTGTATTTGCACTTTATAAGCCATTATAATATGATTATTGTATTGCATTGTTGTTTACTTCATATCAAGCTAGGTTATACTTGGGTTATCTGCCATTGAGGATTAGACAACGGTCCTTTCGATGTTTCCAGCTATATACATCTATGCCATATTGTTCCTATGATTACTTGTATTATTAATCGGATTTGACGTTCCTACTCAACCTTGTTTCTTCAGTGCGACACAACTTTCAGTTTGGAATGAATCTTTGATTTGTACATGTCATGCTTTGGGTGATAGCAATTGTTGCTGACTTACTGTAATTTTATTATTGTGTCTTGTTCTTTTCTTTAAAAATTGAAACAAAACATTTTATCTCTAATATTGGCAATATTTAATACTTACAGAATAGAGCTTTCAATACGTGATACTGTCAAAAAGGCTGCTAGGTTGCTGTGTAAGATGAAATGACAATTAGGGCAAAAAGCCACCAAGCTCCCATCATCATTCGTGTTGCCAAAGTTGTGTATGGAACTTCTCCACCTATTAGAAAAAAATAAAACATAATTTACTAGGAGAAAACAAGCTATGCTTTAGGTCACAGTGTTTAATCCAGTTAAAATTAGCACATGTATTAACACATGTAATATCTTCTGACATTATTATTTTTATTAGTATTTCACTGTGCTTTTCTCTCTGAAGGCTCAAAGCGAGATCCAAAAAAATGTAAAAGAACTCTGGCACTTGTAAATTTTCTTTTACTGAGGGGTGGAGGTATTATGGCCACTTTTGAAAAACAGAAAGTAGAGGTAGTTCCAGTAATCCAATCTTTAGAAAACAAATGTATGGACTCATTTTGACATATACTCTTCTGAAATCAAATGTTTGATTCTGGTAATTTTCCTGTGATGGTGTAGGGAGGACCTGATAGCAGCTGATACCTGTTGGTAAAATGATAGGTCATTGTCTAGGATTATGCCCAAGCTGTGCACATGGTCTGTGCCACAGCTTGTTCACATTGTTGTATATCAATGCTATTACAAAACAAAATAGGAAGAGATAAAACAAAAGGTAGATTCTCAAATGTGCAAATGTACTATGACAATTCAACATCAGTAAATCTTCTAACACTGACCTTTACTTTAGAATCTGTAGATTTATAAGTGAGCAAGCATTCTTAAATTTTTTTTATTACTGTGTTATGAGTATGACTAGCTGAGTAGACGATGCAGCCAATCACAGGTATGGATATAGCTGGCTTAGAACTTATACACCGATCAGGCATAGAACTTTCAAAGGGAAGAAAGTTCTCTTCCTAACATCTTCTATTTTTTGTGAACATTTCCAAAAGAAAAAGTGTGCTTAAATCGAAAACCTTTTTCTAAGTTCCTAAAGCCAGAGCTGCCGGAACTGCTTAGAGCTCTAAATAACCTGCTACTACATATATAACAATTTCTGGACATAGTTGGTCCCTCATGTGATTGAACTGTGGTGTAAATAATTAACAAACATTGCAATTGCCTCTTTTTTTAAATTTTCCTTAGCAAAACAAATACCAGTTGCTGTCACATGTGCAAAATTCTCCCAAGAACATAACCATTAAACCTAAAACTAATTAAAATTAAAACAAAATAAATGAATGGCCAAGCAACCATTTTTTCAGCTGTACAAAATATAACCAAATGCTATCTCATGGACAAACTTTAAAGCGTTTGTTACCCTGAAAAAAATAAATTGATCCTGTCCATTTAAAGCATGTTATACAGCACAGTGTTTGTGCTGTGTAATTTGGCCCCCTCTATCCCTGAAATACCTGGCTGATCCTGGCTGGTTTGGCCCTCCCCTTGTAAACTGACCACGATTCATCATGGCTGCTGATCTCTGACACC
>CM053026.1:520848755-520886103 GCA_028564925.1 Lithobates sylvaticus
TCAACATTAAAATGCTTGTTATTTCATTCACCTGATAGGGAATCTCTCAATCAATATGTTGCAATTCCTTTATACAAGAAGGAAACGTAGACAAGCACAAAGCATTTGCTTGGCTGAATAAATGTCTTTTGTCTAAGATGCTTTCAATCATTAGATATGAAAGAATTGATTCAAAGAATTTGCAATTTGTCTTGAATAGGGCTTATTCCTATTGTGTAAATTGAGTTTGTAAGATATGTGTCTAGTCACAGCTTGGAAAAAGTCTGATTTTGCAGGGAAAACATGGTAGAAGAAACTCTGATCATGAAAAAAACTTAAAATAGTTTACTAATAGTTCAGAATTCATATGCATGCCCATAACTGAAAATCACTGATTCATTTCTTGTCATTAGTAAACATTTAAAAAAAAGCTTTTCTGAAAAATGCTATAAATGTTCTTGATATCTAACAGCTAAGAAAATTGAACTCAAAACTGTAAACTACTAGTTGAAAGTGATAATGTGCTAAGTATTGTGCCTTTAGACTGTATGTTGAACCAATAATGGATATGTGAAATGACAGCTTATCATGTTATCACTTCACACCATTTCCATGAGAGTGCATTGAAGTGAAATGGGTAAATGAAGTGCACACAAAAAAGAAATTCAGAGAGATACTGCGTGCCAGACTCCTTACATTGACCTTCAAGGAAGTGACTCAACTTCATGTTTCTTTTTCCCTTGGTAGCCATGTAGAAAGCCAAGTAATACTTGCCCAGTTGGCAGTACTCAATATATGTACAGATGGAAAGAAGGTATGGGCTGCCCTTTGCATAGATAGATTTGTTTGATTTTGAAAGGAAAAGGAAAAATCTAAAGATAAAGCAACCATATTGTAACCAATACATTTGATTATATAGTATTTAACATCTCTACTGTTTGAAAAACATTTTATAACAAAAAAGAAACCTCAAACCTTCTGCATTATTAATTTGTAATTTTACTACTGGACTACAACAATAGTGTTAAATAGCACAGCGCAATATGATGGACCACTTCCTTTATGTATCTTTCAAATGTAGGGAAAGTCATGAAAAATACATCTTACATTAAAGTGTATACAAACCCAAAAACAAAAGATTAATATATTGCAGTTTAATTACTTTATTTTTTATTTTTATTTTACTCTATCCCACACTTTTTCTGTCAGGGAAGGCTTGCCCATAGCACAGATTATGTTTTCAGGTGCCTTAATATGCATATGATCAGGCATGGAACGGGTTAAGCAGATGTGCACAGATGTGGGCATTCGCACATGTGCATGGGCTCAACCAGGCACTAATCTGTCACCAATACTGGTTTTAAACTGGCTATTTAAACAATGCTGCAGCATCGGCGCATTGCTGTTTGGTCTTACAGCTTCTGTGTGCTTTGTTCCTGATACCTGTGTTTGACCTCTGATCTTGACCTGGCTTGCTCCCAACCACATTAGTCTGCTACCTTCCCTGACCTTGGCTTGTCCCTGGATTTTGCTTCTGCCTCCTGTTCTTGCCTGATCTCCTTTGCCATTGCTGATATTGGCTTGTGACCCAACTATGCCTCTGCCTGCTTTTTATGCCTAATCTGCCCAACTGTTCCTTACCCAGCTGGATTTGCATGTTGGGTGGGGCAAAGAAAACACAAAATAAGCAGATTCAACATCAGCTTTAAAGAAAATAATAAATACTGTATATTTCTAAAATGATGGTATAAATAAGAGAAATAAATACAGTAAGTGTATAACCAGCTGAAACATTTTATTTGTTTTGGAAAAAGTGGGGAAGGAATATAATTCTGGCAGGTTTTTACTGCTGTTTGCATGACTATAAGATATTCTCCCTCACTTTCTAACTGGTAAAACCATTTCACTGGGAGGGTAAGTGCTCTTAGTCCCAAGAGGAGTTCTAACCCTTCCCAAGGCTATACAAAACTAAGAGAAAAAAAATATTAGCTGAAAATAAACGTGCCATTCAACAGCAGTTATTAGAGGTAGGTAATGCCATTTCATTTTTTTTTCTTTTTTGTACAACTTTCTTTAATGAAGAACGCAAATATAAGAAAACCACATCATTTACTCTACCCATGTATATTGAGTGATTTACTAAAAGTGTTGTGACTCTTCACAGAATAAACTGTGTGAATATTCACTTCAATTTACAATCATGTGAAAAGCAAAATACTGTTCACTTATTTCATCTGAACATTAATGTGTATTCAAAGTGGAAATAATTAGCTTTTTACATGACTGGACAATTGGTTTAAACTTTTACACACTTTAGTGAGTGAGGATTCTAAACTCCTTTAGTAAATCAGCATACATATTGTAACCAAGTAAACAAAGGAATGTTTACATCATACAAACAGTAGGTGAGGAGTAGTGATCTGCACATACCCAACTTTGCATAGAAAAGCACACCTATGCAATAATCATGCTGTCTAATCAGCATCTAGATATGCCACACCTATTGATTAGCATTGATTATCTTGGCAAAGGAGAAGTGCTCACTAACACAACATAAGACAGATTTGTGAACAATCTTTGAGAGAAATAGGCCTTTTGTGTACATAGAAAAAGTTGTAGATCTTTGAGTTCAACTCATGATAACTAGGGGCAAACACAAAAATGTTGCGTTTATAATTTTGATAAGTGTATAACGATCCTTCTCTCAATAGACTCCCTTACCGTACAGTTCTGTTGCTAAATTTAGCTGCACATTTTTTTAAAAAATGGAAAGAAGAGGGAACAAATGGGGAAAAATTATACCAAATCATACATTATGAGGCGTGTCGTTGTCCCCTTTAACTTGTGCAATTATATCAAACACAGCCTTAAAGAGCCTAAATCAGCTCATACTAGGGTTTCTTTTTTTTTTAGCAGTGGAGGGCCCAGAGATGGGGAAATAGCCAGACAAAAAACCCACAACAAGCTTTATAAGCCTAGACAATGAAATGTACTTTGAGATTTTCTTTATTTATATGTATGTCTTGGCTAATTTATTTCCTTTTCAATTAGGCTGTGCTGCTGTCTCTGTGTCTAAAGCTATTTTTATGATTAACAACAGTTTTCTACTGCTTGGGTAATTCAATCTATTTTTGGTAAATAAGAGTTTCTGATAGATTGTTGTAACTGTAATTAAAATATGTATCATAGTTACTTGAATGTAGGCTGTGAAAAGCAGCTCTAAAGGAGCAGGAGAGATGTAAAATATGTTTTACTAAACTAATCGGCTCATTAGGCTTGTTGTGTAAAATCCAATGGTTATGAATGTGCAGTACAATTTACTAATCTATAAAAAGACATCAATGAAAAATGATTCGGTAGAGATTGATGTCAGGCAAAAATTGAAAAATAAATATATAATGTACAATAGATGTTTTAAAAATAGGCAGATCAATGCATTATTCCATTACATTAAACATATATGTGTTATTGATGAACAGAAAACTGAAAAATCATGTTGGAAGAATGAACTGAGGGTAAAGTAATGCAATGAGCATTTGGTAATGTATAAGGTACCGTGACCCTGTGGAACTATTTCCAGTAAATGCAGTGAGGTCAGTGGAGTTTGGATGCCATGGGTTACAGCTCATTACACATTATCATTTACTCTATTTTACTAAACGTTTCTGTAAATATCACAGGAAGAAATAAATTAGGAGGCAGTGCAATATTTTGGATAATATACCAACATTTTGAAGTTCAGGTCGCACTAAACAAGCATCAGAAATCCCTCCTGATAATAACATTCATGAAAAAATGGCATGCTTCATACAGCCATGGTGAGTGGCATAATTATATATAATTATACCCATGTGACTATAAATGCTAGGGTTTTCTCCCGACACTCATTAGAACCAAGGAAGTCACGGGTATTAATGGTGAAACAGATTTAAAATGACAAAACGTGTTCATTTTATTATAACTAACTACTACTAGCTATACCAAGTCCTGGATAAATGGAAACCTTCACAGACTTGCAAAACTCTAAAAAGATAAATGCAAAATTTTAGTTGATTGCTATGGTCGTTGTGTTAACCTTTTCATTTAACTATAGGTTAGTAAATAGGGATGAGAAAATTGATTTACATGTAAGGTGAACTAGTAACCAACTTATAGTGGTACTTATAGTAACTTATAGTGGTAAGTGAAGAGCCCTGGGTCCTGGTTCGAGGCAACATTGCTAAAGTTCGGGTGCTGAATCCAAACGCCATTGAAGTCAATAGGAGCCGAATGTTAAAAAACAGTAATGGATATTTTATAGGCTAATAAGCAAGTGATTGTCAAATAAATGGCATGGAGGCTGAGCACTGCCCTGGGGAGTATGAACCAAAACAAAACCATTTTTAAAACATCTGATTTTGCAGTGAACATCGCTTTTAGCAATGCTTAATGTAAAAAAATACAAATGCAAAACTCCAATAAATAACATCCCTGGGGGATGCTCTGACCTTGCCTAGGAAGTGGTTCATCTGTGTGATGTATACAATATAATGCAGCAAAACTGATATTTACAAAGAAAAAAGTGTGTTTAATTTGCAAAACTACAGCTCCCGGCTGCTTCATTCTTTTGTAAACAAAAACATTCCATTCATTTATCCCAGATGTTATTCTAGAAAAGGGGCTGATATAGATGTTAATGGGGGACAAAGAAAAATGGCATGGGGGGACCCCCTCTTATTCCTACTAGGCTCTTTTGGTATTGTATGAATATTAAGGTGGACCCCAAACAAAATGGCAAATTCCATTCCATTTTAAGAGGGAAACCCCATGCAAAAAAAAAAAACATGGGCCCCCCTCCTGAACCTTACCAAGCCACACGAAGAGGTTTCATTGCTATGTTGATGGATAAGCCCCCCCCCCCCAACCCTTGCCTGATGTTTGTAAGGGTCTGCAGTAAGGATGAGCCCGGTGTTCGATTCGAACCCATGTTCGAATCGAGCACCGGGTGTTCGCTCGCTCGGCGAGCCCAGAACTATTGGGACCGCTCGCATCAAATTCGTGTGATGCGAGCGGCCCCGCAATGCATTGCGGCCCGCGCAGTGCAATGCTGGCTGATGATTGGCCAAGCATGCACTGTGACCCCGCATGCTTGGCCAATCACAGCGCCGGCAGCGAGGAGAGCCATAATTGGCTACAGGCAGGATGCCTGTAGCCAATTATAGCTCAGGGGCTTTAATACACGCCCCACGGTATAAGAGGCCGCCGCGGCGGCGGCCTCGCATATTATGTTTCACTCACAGTGTCAGCGTGTCAGTGTGCTGCTGACTGCTGACAACAATATGTTCTTTATTTCTGGGGATATGTGTGTGCATGCTGTTAGAACAGCATTGCAGTATCACATCTGGGGGGTGTCTATAGGTAGCCTGTGAAGGAGGGCAGGTTTCCTGTGCTTAGAACTTTCCCTGCAAAAAAGTGTCATTTTTGCAGGAAGAAAGCTATTTAAATCACTCGCGGCTAATGAATTGATGGCTCCTGTAACACAGAGAGCTGTCATTCATTAATAAAAAACAAAAAAAAAAGCGTAGGGGTCCCCCCAAATTCAATAACCAGGCCCTTCAGGTCTGGGATGGATATTAAGGGGGATCCCAGCCAAAAAAAAAAAAAAAAAATGGCGTAGGGTCCCCCTCAAAATCCATACCAGACCCTTGAGGTCTGGTATGGATTTTAAGGGAACCCTAGCCAAAAAAAATGGCGTGGGGTCCCCCTCAAAATCCATACCAGACCCTTATCCGAGCACGCAACCTGGCAGGCCGCAGGAAAAGAGGGGGGACGAGAGCGGCCCCCCCTCTCGCCTGAACCGTACCAGGCCACATGCCCTCAACATTGGGAGGATGCTTTGGGGGTCTAAGACCCCTAAAGCACCTTGTCCCCATGTTGATTAGGACAAGGGCCTCTTCCCCACAACCCTGGCCGGTGGTTGTGGGGGTCTGCGGGCGGGGGGCTTATCGGAATCTGGAAGCCCCCTTTAACAAGGGGACCCCCAGATCCCGGCCCCCCCCTGTGTGAAATGGTAAGGGGGTACAAAAGTACCCCTACCATTTCACCAAAAAAGTGGCAAAAATGGTAAAAAGGACAGGAGACAGTCTTTGACAATTCCTTTATTAAAATCTTCTTTCTTCTTTCTTCATCCTTCGGTTTCTTCATCTTCTCCTTCCTTCATCTTCTTCCATCTTCTTCTTCCATTTTCTTCTTCCTCCGATCCGCTTCTTCTTGCGCTGGTCTTCTCGTCCTTCTCGTCCGGCATCTTCTTCCGTCGGCGTCGGCGTCGGTGTCTCTGTCTCTTCTTGGGCCGCTCCGCGCAATGGGAGGCTCCCGCTGTGTGAGGCTCCGCTCCGTCTGACAGGTCTTTTATAATGGAGGGCACCTGGTGACCCCGCCCCCTCTGACGCACAGGGACGTCATGGGGAATTCCATGATGGCTTTCCCCATGATGTCAGAGGGGGGCGGGGTCACCAGGTGCCCTCCGTTTTAAAAGACCTGTCAGATGGAGCGGAGCCTCACACAGCGGGAGCCTCCCATTGCGCGGAGCGGCCCAAGAAGACACCGACACCGACGCCGACGCCGACGGAAGAAGATGCCGGACGAGAAGGACGAGAAGACCAGCGCAAGAAGAAGCGGATCGGAGGAAGAAGAAAATGGAAGAAGAAGATGGAAGAAGATGAAGGAAGGAGAAGATGAAGAATCCGAAGGATGAAGAAAGAAGAAAGAAGATTTTAATAAAGGAATTGTCAAAGACTGTCTCCTGTCCTTTTTACCATTTTTGCCACTTTTTTGGTGAAATGGTAGGGGTACTTTTGTACCCCCTTACCATTTCACACAGGGGGGGGGCCGGGATCTGGGGGTCCCCTTGTTAAAGGGGGCTTCCAGATTCCGATAAGCCCCCCGCCCGCAGACCCCCACAACCACCGGCCAGGGTTGTGGGGAAGAGGCCCTTGTCCTAATCAACATGGGGACAAGGTGCTTTAGGGGTCTTAGACCCCCAAAGCATCCTCCCAATGTTGAGGGCATGTGGCCTGGTACGGTTCAGGCGAGAGGGGGGGCCGCTCTCGTCCCCCCCTCTTTTCCTGCGGCCTGCCAGGTTGCGTGCTCGGATAAGGGTCTGGTATGGATTTTGAGGGGGACCCCACGCCATTTTTTTTGGCTAGGGTTCCCCTTAAAATCCATACCAGACCTCAAGGGTCTGGTATGGATTTTGAGGGGGACCCTACGCCATTTTTTTTTTTTTTTTTTTTGGCTGGGATCCCCCTTAATATCCATCCCAGACCTGAAGGGCCTGGTTATTGAATTTGGGGGGACCCCTACGCTTTTTTTTTTTTTTTTCATTTTTTTTTTTTTTATCAATGACTTTTTTTTATGAATGAGTTTCAATGAATCACTGTTCTCTGTGTTACGGGAGCCGTGAATTAACATTAGCCGCGAGTGATTTTAAATAGCTTTTTTACTTTCAAAAATGACACTTTGCGCAGAGACAGTTCTAAACACGGGAAACATGCGCCCCTTTACAGGCATACTATAGACACCCCCCAGGTACGAAATTTAAAGGAATATTACACTTTTATTGTTTCAATTTAAGCATTATTAAAATCACTGCTCCTGAAAAAACGGCCGTTTTTAAAAAAAATTTTTGCATTGATACATGTCCCCTGGGGCAGGACCCAGGTCCCCAAACACTTTTTTATGACATTAACATGCATATTAGCCTTTAAAATGAGCACTTTTAATTTCGAACGTTCGCATCCATTATAACTAATAGGGTTCTAAAGCTCGCACGGACTTTAGGTCCGTTCGCGGGTTCTGGTGCGAGCCGAACGGGGGGGGGGTGTTCGGCTCATCCCTAGTCTGCAGGTGGGAGGCTTATCAGAATCTGTAAGCTCCCTTTAACAATAAGGGGGCACCCAGATACTCACTTCTACATCCCATGTTAATGAGTAAGGGGATTTATGCATACTTGTCAAATCTGCAGAGAATTATACAACTTACTACTTAAAATCTACAACAATCACAGTTATTTGGTTCCTGAAGTGTGTGACAGAGCTGCACAAAATGAGTCAAGCAAACAAAACATTTGCAGTCTGAAGATATGATTTGGGGATGTGCAAACATAGCATATTATTTGCTTAAAGCAATAACTAATAAACGATTTTATCATTTTGTTGAGCCGATAAAGGATAAAAGTAACGCTCAGCATATTGGTACATACAGTGTATAATATAATAATCATTAGGCTTCCCACTAAAATGTTAATATTTCTAATGCCTAAAAATTTCTAATGCCCAATCACCAGATTTTGAAATAATATATGGCAGGTACAAAGTTTCTAATATGGGCACATAATTACAAAAGAAAATAAATACACATTAAGAAGTTCATTCTCCTGCTTGGTCTTGAAGCATATTCTAAAAAAATGCACCTTACCAGACTTTAGATGAGGACGACTGCATTTGTTGTCTATTTTTCAGGTTATTTATACCTTTATTTTAATAGTAATCCTGCAAATAACACACTTCCTACCCTTCTGTAGGCTCTGTTCACTTACTTGACTGTATCTATGGAGGAAGCTATGGTTAGCACCCAGGCTGGGCTTCAAACATGTATTCCTCACTTCACCTCCATTACACAGGTGTTGGAGGAATAGTAATGTACTCTAGGAAGGAAATACTTGGTTTGGCTCATCTATCCATTCAGGATTTCTTGCTGTTTGAGCCCAAATAAAAATTTTCAGGCAACCTAAGTTAATCCCTGATGGTTTGCTGAGGACAACGTATGCTGCAATTGGAGAAACAGCAAGTGGAACTACAGAGCCCAGCTGTCCTATGAATGCGTGTGTACTTTTCTATGGGAATCTCAGACCTCTGATGGCTTATTGAAGGCAACGCACGCTGCAGTTGGAAACATAGCACATGGGACTACAACACCCAGCCACCCTCTCAAGCGTTTATGACTTCTTTCATGGGAGTCCTGGATTTCTGGTGAGTGAGAGGGCACACAGAGGGGAGCATGGAATGCACAGATGATCTATTCAACACTTGGCACTTTCTTTTGCACATTTGAATAATTTAAGGCTGCACTGCAAAGTTTAAGTTCACAAACTTTATTTTGAATTTTTTTAATGGACTTTATTATCACTACTATTATTGTATATTGATTATGGTTATATTGTATTATGTTTTTTATGTTAATGATTTATTAGTATAGCACGAGGTAGAGCTCTCATTCTGATCACATGTATATAAACTGTACTTTACTTTTTCCTTTACATCCAAACCACAGCTTCCTGTGCTGATTTTTCCAGGCATGGGCCAAAATGAGTAAACACATTTTAGTTTTTTTCAAAAATGAGTGAACAAATTTTTGAAGTGCTATCAGCAAAACTGAAATTGTTATTGCTCTTACTTAACTTGTTTAAGGAAAAGCACGATCTTAAAAAAATGGCACATATTACCTGTGGCTGAAAATCTAATATTTTATGTAGATCATCTATTACGTAACTGTGGCAATGATAACCATCTCAGAAGTGAATGATCAATATTCACAACATCTGTATTTCATACAGACTGCAACATTCTAAACTGGTAACGAGGAGCAAGACATTCATAAATCTACTGTGCATACAGACACTGACTGATTGGGATGGGGTGGACAAAAGTAGTTCAGTGATTGAACAAACTTCAGGGAAATTTGTCAACTCCCGTTATTGGCTTTGTGGGATCTAATCTTGTTAGTCTTATGCTAATTCCTTTGTATTTATCTTGGAAGAAAATTGTCTTAGATAGATTAAAATGCAAAAAATGTTATAATGGTCAAGGAAGTCATAGCCAGTTTTTACTTATAGAGTCTTAGAGACTATAGTTGATAGCCTTATTCCTAGGCCTGGGCCATGTATACTAACATTCTCTTAATTTAGACTGAAATCCCAATGAGTGGAAAAATGTTACCATGGGTTTATCTCCTTTTCTCTTTGGAGCATGTGAGCAAAATGAAAAAAATATTTTACAATATGTTGATGAAATTCTAGTACATTGAACTATTTAATTTCAATAAGCTGAAAATAAATATTCTGTCTCCCCATTTATAAGTGCGTCAGCACACCTTATGCAGCTTGCCACTCAGCCTCTCTCTGTCAGCAATGTCCTCTCAATTCTCAGAGACAGGTTGCATCATCATTGCTAGGTAGCAGCTTGGCACTGAGTATTTCTCTCACTCAGCCCTAATTAGCCGTGAGGATTGTGGCTTCTTTATTGCTAGGCAGTGGCATGACACTGTCTATTCCTCCAATCCCTCCCTAATTTCTGCCTGATCAGACACTTGCTTGGATAACCAACTTTGTCATTGCCAGCTGCTAGCCAGATCTGACCACTACATGCTTGGCACCTAGCCAGTCACAAATCCTAGTTGCTCCCATATACTGTAAATGCCTTGAACTCTTTCAGCATCTTAAAAAAAATCTGCCATGGTACATAGACTAACTACCTCTGAGGTTGCTGGATAGTTCTAGTGCTATGAATACCTAAAGTCCTGGGGGCATCCAAGTACTAGTAGGCACCCTAGCCTTATGGGAAAAGTTGCTGCTATAGGTGAAACTGTGCAAAAGTCTCACTATTTTCACTGAACAGGATGTGAACCAGTAATCCTTACATCCATTCAAATATATATATATATATATATATATATATATATATATATATAGAGAGAGAGAGAGAGAGAGAGAGAGAGAGAGAGAGAGAGAGAGAGTATATGCTGTATATACTGTTTATTGTGACAAGTTGGGGAAATTGTAGTTCATTGGTAGCACCAAACACCAAACAGTGAGTTTACTCCATGCCAGAAGTAGGTTTCAGGGCTTTTTGCTCATATTTATTTATGTGGCTGACTTATTAGTTAACTGTTCACCTATTTGTTAATTGAAGTATATGTCCAGCCAAACCATATTTTTGGATAGAGTTTGGAGGGTTTAAACTCTATACAGGACTCACACTGAATGCTATTCCCTCTAGGCATGAGCTAAAGGCTCAGTTCAAACTCAAGTTTGGGCTGAGCACTGGCTGTTTGGATGTTTAGCCCAATGTCCTAACATTTACCCATTTGGTGGGAGCTGAACAGCATATAAAATATCTTTATTACTACCGGTAATAGACCAAATATGGCCCTGTCCATATTTGGTCAGTGGTGTTCCCACATCCCACTCCCTTGATCACATCAAGAGCGTGGTATGAATAGATGGGTCAGTGTATCAGCAGGGTTCTCTTACAGTGATTTTTTTTTAATCAAAAACCTGTTTGCATTTATTTACAACTGACTTCTTTATTTATTCATGTGGGGGGATATCTGCCCCCCCCCCTGAATTTACAGAGGCTTCCAGATTCCAACACATTCATTCTTCTCCCCATAAGCACAGGGCCGGGGTTGTGAGGAAGGGCCCTTTTCTTCATCAACATTGGCATCACCGATGGGTCTGGTATTGATTTGTTGGGACTCTATATGATATGTTTATGCGTTGGCCCCCTTAAAATCCATACAACTTTTAAGGGCCTTGATTGTAAGGGGCCCCATGTATTTTTTTTTCTTTTTGTATGTATAGCAAAATTAAGATATAGGAAATAGAAAAAACATGTTACGTTTTTTTCCCCTGCTAGCTTACTTTGTTTTTTAAACAATGCAATGAGGACCCTCCAAAATACATAGAAGTCCCTCATCCTCCTTGATGAGGTTCTAGTGTGTAATTTATTGGGGCCCCCACAAAGTAAAGGGAGCTTACAGTAAAACATGGATTAACTGCTTTTTCCTTTGTAAATGTCACTTTTGCTATACTAATTGGTTTGCATGGTAGAGGTGCACCACTTTACAGGTTGGTTTAGGGGGCCCTCTAAGCAGGGTTTTTAAACCAATTGTTCCTTTTTTTTATTGCACTTTCATCATTATTGAGTTTACTGTTCCCTGAAAAATGATTTCATTGGTATATGTCCCCTGGGGCACTGCCCAGCACCTCATGCACTTTTTTGCCAATGCCTTAATAATTTAGACAACCGATTTGACAGATTCAGCTCCCACTGGCTTCAATGAAGTTTGGAAACTTTTGATATGTTTCGTAGAACCTCCATGAACCTATGTGTGTCCGGTTCATACCTAATCCCCTCACTTACCATCCCAGTGAAAATGGTTTCATCAGAAAGAAAGTGAGCGATATTCTTGAAAAATCTATAGAATCTGTAATAATAATAATAATAACCCTGGCAGCTTTATATTTCTGTATGTCTACCTGTTGCAGACATTCTGTCATATTCTTTCTGATAAAACTGTTGTCAGCATGATAGTATATAAGGAAATCTGTCTAACAAAGCCTAGGAGAGCAGTAACACCATGGTCATGGGTTTTAATACTCTCTTACTCTTTCCAAAATACAAATGGTTCTGGATAGACATACAATTTCAATGCCCTTTAAAAAGGCATCACAAAAATTGACCACTGAACAAAACCAACCATGGTCAACCTGAGACAGCAGGGCTTAATTAAACCTAGTAAATTAAGTCCATTAATTCTGATATGTACAGTGAAAAAAAATAATTAACATCAAAATCCACTATAGTACTATACTATAGTACTATAGTACTATTCAAATAACTAACTATATACAATATTTAAACCCAAAAAATGGCTCATCAGTGTTAGACAACAGTGTTCTCTTAAAAAACTTTTTCAATCAAATGTTTTAGTCTTTCTAAGACATTGAGGTTGATTTACTAAAGGAACAGATATTATTTACTTTTACTTAACAAAGGTAATGTTCACCTTGGTAAAGTTGTGTTTACTTTAAATACACAATCATGTCATCATGGACAGCTTTTGCGCTTCCTCTTAAATGAGTGATGAGAACACATCTTCACCTTTTCGCTAAGCTAGATGAAAAATCATTTTGCAAAGTAAAAGCTTCCCATTCCTTTAGTAAATGCACCCCAATAATTACTAGCTGGAATTTTTTTATGTAGATTACACATAAATGCTTGAGACAATAAAGATATAAGGCAAAACAATAGTACCTTAAAATTACAGTTGCATTTTGCAAACAAATAAAAAGAAAAATTAACACATTGAAATGCACCTAAAACAATATTCTCTTACTTTGCACATTCAAATAAACATTAATCAAATTTAGTTAATCTCAAATTATATATTACTATTTTTAAATGCATGTATATGCACAGAAGCATTAATGTTGACAAAAAATAAAAATAAACAAAAAAGGCAAACATTTTGGACTTGACTTCCAACCTAAAATGTTTATAATCCCAGTCACTACCTATCATAAATTTATTTGAAAAAAAATCTACTGCATCAACATGCATAACAAATTATTTTTGATTTCCTACCTTCCTGGACAGCCACAAAAGGATTGCTACCATCCACCCACTTCTCTGTAAATGTAATTTTTTCAGTTTGCAAGATATCTTCATTTAGATTGAGGTCATCGACTGCCATTCGGAATACTTCATAATCTCTTCTAGCAGCATCATCAAAAATTGCCCCTGTTAAATAAACAAAAGAAAAAAAAATAGTCAGTGGCACATGTGGGATAAATGGAACATTCAAACAATCCATAGCAGAGACTCACTGTCAAAATAAGACTTTGTTTTTATAAGGAAAGAAACACCTGACATTCATCAGAATTTTTGTCCACAGATGTAAATAAGTCATGAAGTTTGTTCTCATACAGTATGTATGCTATAGTTGTGTCTTTCATCTTTTATGACAACTGATGCTATAATATGTGTCAGGTATAATTGGTCTTTTTGTACTTTATTTGGTAAGAAAAGCTTTTTAGTCGATGTACCATAAAAAATGTCTCTGACTATGCATAATCCGGCTAAAATCAAGCAGATCTAATGTGACACTACAGCTGAGCGTAGCAGGCCATAAGAGTAGCAGCTAAAATATAGTTGTAAAAAAACAGGATTCTGTAATTCTTTCATTTTCAAACCATGTATACATATTGCCACACCCAAATGCAGAACAACCAGTTTTATTAATTTGAAAATGCTGAACAATGCTTTTTTTTTTCTCTTGTTGTTTTTCTATATCATTCACAAAACCTTTGCAATGTGAAATACATGCTGCATTTTTGTCGCACTAACCTTTAGTCTCCTATTTAACCCCTTTGAGCCGGCACCTCCTGACCCTTTAAGAAGGTATTTCAGATGCCGGGAGGTGGGGCGAGGTTTATGATCATGTGACTGCTGTGATTGGCTGTCACGGCAATCACATGATCAAAAAAGAAGTGATCAGGAGCTTTCTGTTAGCCGTTGGTAACTATGCCGCAGGGTGTTCTCAGCACAGCTGTGTCTGCTAATCGTTATGTAAATATGCAGCCACTCAGCGCTAATGCCCAGCCACCAAGAGGTTGTATATTTGTGTACTGTTGGCGCCTAGGGGTTAAGCCATCTTAACTTACTTAAAACAATGATAATGGCAACACCAATTTACACAAATCTGAAGCAAATCTTTTGAGAATAAGTCTTAATCTAGTATCACTCCCTTCTCTACTCTCCCATTCTTATTGCAGGAAGGCACAAGTGTGTGTCCCACTGTTATTTTGAAAGCAAGGTTTAAAAATTATCCGACCTGTGCTTTAATGCCGCGTACACACGATCGGAAATTCCGCCAGCAAAAGACCGACGTGAGCGTTTGGTCGGAAAATGTGTAGGCTCCATCGGGCTTTTGCTGGCGGAATTTCAGCCAGCAAAAGATTGAGAGCATGTTCTCAATTTTTCTGACGGAAAAAGTTTCTATCCGAAATTCCAACAGTCTGTGGCAATTCCGACGTGCAAAATTCAGACAAATGCTCAGAAACAATTTGACGCATGCTCGGAAGCATTGAACTTCATTTTCGCGGCTCGTCGTAGTGTTACCACGTTCTTGGCGGTCGGAATTTGGTGTGACCGTGTGTAGGCAACACAAGCTTGAGCGGAATTCCGTCGGAAAAACCATCCAAGGCTTTTCCGACGAGAATTCCGCTCGTGGTTACGTGGCATTAGACTGAAGTATGTGAATGTCAGTATACCCCCTATTAAGTACAGACCCCCCACTAAGTACAGACTCCCTTTACTCAGTATAAACCCCCCATTAAGTACAGACCCCCCTCCCTCAGTATAGACCTCCCCTTTAGTGCAGACCACCCTCCATCAGCATAGACCCCCTAGTGCAGACCCCCCTCCATCAGCATAGACACCCCCAGTGCAGACCCCATATCCCTCACCTCGGCAAACAGTACCCACCTGGAACGGCGGAAGAGGAGAGGAGTCAGAGGACACACCAGCAAGCCACAACAGGACCAGGTGCCATTCCAGCCACCCACAGCAGGGACCAGGTGCCAGCCCAGCCACACACAGCAGGTGGCAGCCAAGCCACACACTGCAGGGACCATGTGTTAGCGCAGTCACCCACAGCAGGGACCAGGTGCCAGACCAGCTCCACACAGCAGGTGGCAGACAAGCCACACACTACAGGAACAAGATGCCAGCCCAGCCACCCACAGCAGGCTCCAGGTGCCAGCCCAGCCACCCACTGCAGGGACCTAAATTCCAGCCCAGCTACCCACATCAGGGATCAGGTGACAGCCCAGCCACCCACAGCAGGGACCAGGTGCCAGCCCATCCACCCACAGCAGGACCAGGTGTCAGCCCAACCTCCCACGGCAGGGACGAGGTGCCAGCCCAGCCACCCACAGTGACCTACAGCAGTGACCAGGTGCCAGCACAGCCACCTACAGTGACCCACAGCAGGGACCAGGTGCCAGCCCAGCCAGCCACAGCAGGACCAGGTGCCTGTCCAGCCACCATCAGTAACCCAGAGCAGGGTCATGTGCCAGCCCAGCCACCCACAGCAGGGCCAGAAACCAGGTGCCAGCCAGCTACCCACAGCAGGACCAGGATGCCAGCCACCCACAGTATCCCACAACAGGGCCAGGGACCAGGTGCCAGCCAGCTACCCACAGCAGGGCCAGGGTGCCAGCCAGCCACCCACAGCAGGGTCAGGGACCAGGTGCCAGCCAGCTACCCACAGCAGGGCCAGGGGAGGGGGTCAGCCAAGCCACCCACAGTGATGCACAGCAGGGTCAGGGACTAGGTGCCAGACAGCTACCCAAAGCAGGGCCAGGGTGCCAGCCACCCACAGTGACCCACAGCAGGGCCAGGGACCAGGTTCCAGCCAGCTACCCACAGCAGGACCAGGGTTCCAGCCAGACACCCACAGCGACCCACAGCAGGCCCAGGGTACCAGCCAGCCACCCATGGTGACCAACAGTAGGGCCAGGGTGCCAACCAGCCACCCACGGTGACCCACAGCAGGGCCAGGCTGGCAGCCAGCCACCCACAACAACCCACCTGTGACCCACAGCAGGGCCAGGGTATCAGCCAGCCGCCCATCCATGACCCAAAGCAGGGACAGGGTGCCAGCCAGCCACCCACCATGACCCATCCACAGCAGGGAGCCAGCCACCCACAGCAGGGTGCCAGCCAGCCACCCACCATGACCCATCCACAGCAGGGAGCCAGCCACCCATGGCAGGGTGCCAGCCAGCCACCCACAGTGACTCATCCACAGCAGGGCCAGGGTGCCAGCCAGCCACAGAGGACACAGGAGCCAGCCACAGATTAAGTACCCATTGCTAACGTAAGAGGAGCACTACACAGTGCCAATTTTATTTCTACTTTGTGAGAGGTTGGGGTAGAGGTGAGAGTCATGGCCCAAGAAGGGGGCCCAGAGTGAATGAAGGTGTTCAATGTACACTGTTAGAAAGAGGACCCCTCTAGGTCCTATTAGACTCCTTTGTAGTCTCTCGTGTAGCCTGGAGGGGGCTCTTTCTAACAGAGTCTCTCTAACTCTGTAAGGGGCACTTCTGTTAGAGAGAGACCCCCCTCTAGGTCCCATTAGACTCCTTTTTAGTCTCTAATGGGTCCTTGAGGGGGGTCTCTCTCTAACAGAGACTCTCTAATGGACACTGTTAGAGAGGCACCCCCCCTCTAGGTCCCATTAAACTGTTGTAGTCTCTAATGGGTCCTGGAGGGGGGTCTCTCTCTAACAGAGACTCATTTGTGCAAAGTGTAGGGGCGGGGCCCAGGAGCAGGGCCTGACAGGGGGCCCTTGCTTTATTTGGTCTGGGGGCTCAGAGTGTTGTTAGTCCTCCCCTGGTGTTAAGTATGGTAAGGAGACAGGGAGAATTTTTGGTATCTGATTCAGGCCCAGAGATTGGAGCCCCAATCCAGGAAAGATAATGCCTGTCAGCAGATCTAATTTGGGAAATGGGAAATGTTTCCATTGTCAGGTATTAGGGCAGCAAATCATCCATTGACTGATGAGCTTATGAAATATGTCTTTCCTTTCAAAAATAGACAGCAGTCCTTATTTGACACTGTTTCTTGCACTTCAGTTGCAGTGATGAAAAAACATTTGTGTTTAATGAGTGAAAATTGCAAGCATATCACTGCTTAACTGGACTCAGGGAGTCCAGTGACTCTGGCTAATGCTAATTGTCTCTGCTAACTTGCGTGCTAAAAGGGTTGCTTGTAATACAAAAAGAAATTAAAAATGATTTCAAGTCCAGTTGTTAGTTCCCTTGCCAATTATTGAGGTGCTCTTTGAGAGAATTGCCATGGACCTTGTGGCTTCATTTCCCAAATCTGGCCAGCATATCCTATTTATGATGGAATATGTTACCTGTGATGCCGAAGCAATTCATCTACTCAATAAATCTTAGTACATTAAGAACATTGCCAAGGAGTTGTTTCGGGGTGGGTGTTTAGCCTAATTGATAGGGATGTCCTTAAGGACCCAGGCACCTTATATAAGTACTGAGCAACCAAAGAGTTGTGCAAATTGTTTAAAGTGATGCATCTGTATACTTCTGCATAGCACCCTCCACAAATTAAAGACCCATTATTAGTATGCTGCGTTTTACCTGGATAATATATTCATACATAGGACTGACTGGTAATCTCACTCATTCCATGTCCAGGCTGTATTAGAAGCTTGCTCTGAAGCAGATTTTACTGCATCCAAAAGTATGTAGTTTTTTTTAGAGGCAGTTAAGTACTTAGGCTACTATTAGTCATGGAGTCATAAAACCTCAGTTAAAGCGGAGTTCCTCCCAAAAGGGGAACTTCCGCTCATTTGTCTCCTCTGCCCCTCCAGTGTCTTTGACAGGTATCCTGTTCCCACTTCCAGGAGTCTGGGCCATGGCCCATGACATCACCGCGGGGCTCCCTCCTCCTCTCCCTGAAGCCGGGCCAGTAGGAGAGAGGAGAGGGGCCTTGTGCATGCGCAGTAGGGTTGAAGCCGTAAGGCAGGGATGAATTTACAGTGCAGTAAAAAAAAAAAAAAAAAAAAACAATATGTTTTAATTTCTTTATGAATAGGTATATGCATGTTTATATATTATTTACCTCATAATTTTTATAGCTGCATTTCACCCAGTAAATGACTTTTAGGTAAATTGTAAAAGGGATGTTACACTAATAGTATTCATCATGGTACCACTACTGTAAACATAGCCTTCTACATGTTCCCAGGGCTAAGCCAGATTATAGACATACTAGATCAAGACCTTTAAAGAGTATGAAAGATTAATAGGATAGAAAAATGACAAGTGAGTAAGCTGCCAAGATTTTGGGCAACACTTAGCTTAAGAAAGAAGGTAATTGTAACCTACAGGGAACATCTGTCAAGGCGATGAATAGCATGGATTAAAACAAAAATTGCAAAAAAAAAATAAGAAAGTCCGTTTTTCTATATCAAACAAATTTATTATACTAATCTGTTTTATCCAGCAGCTCATTTGAAACAGAATTCAAAATATCCCAGAGTTATAAACATTACAAAGAAAACAATCTTTAATATCTGTGATGTTTTTTGGTTTGTAACATTTTGAAACATAACAAAATTAGAAAGTTAAGCAATAATATATAATTTTAAATATTAAATCATGCTGATTGACATGGTCAATGAAAATAGACTATAAACTGCTATACTACTGTGACTATAATGTTTTTTGTTTCCATATCAAACCTTTAATCCAAGCTTTTGATGAGGGCAAGAACATCTTCCCCATAACCCTGACCCTGTGGTCTGTTGGTGGGGGCTTATAGGAATCCGGAAGCACCCATTAACAATAAGGGGCAAACAGATACCACTCTTCCATGTGAATGAGTATGGGGTACATAGTACTCTCACTTATTCACATAAAAGTTGTAACCTAGAAATAAACATACTTAAACATTTGATGTAAAATCCTTTATTTAAAAAAAAAAGTCCCTGGTTGTAAATCTATTGTCAATCGCATCACCCAGTGATACAGATGAACCTGATCATAATGCTTGATGACCACCAACCCACCCAAAAAAAAATCTGCCATTGAGACATGTGCTTGTCACCAACCGAATGACAATCTGGTGGATGAAAGATATTATATTCAAGGGCTCTCCAAGGTGCAGTCTTTGACCATATATGAACATGACTATGTATTGGTAATGATGTCACTGCCCCATCGTGGGGAGATGACATGGGGCAGTATCTGGGTGGGCCACCATACTAGGGTTTTGAGGAAGAGGTCCTTGTCCTCATCAACATGGGAACAAGGTGCTTTTCCAGGGGTTCCCCCTCGCAAGGTACCTCCAATATTTAAGGCATGTTGCCTGATATAGTTCAGAAGACAGGCGTATGCTTGTCTTCCCCTTTCCTGGCCAGCCAGACTGCAATAAGGGTCTGTTATAGATTTTTAGTGGGAGCACCATGCATTTCTTGTGTTTTTTTGTGTGTGAGGTCTCCCTTAAAATCCATATCAGATTTGAAGGGTCTGTTAAGGATTTCCTGGAGGACCTCATGCATTTTTATTGTTTTTTTGCAGCTTCAGCCCCGGAAGATTTTAACCCCTTCCTGACCAGAGCACTTTTTACAATTTGGCACTGCGTCGCTTTAACTGACAATTGCGCGGTCCATTGATGCTGTACCCAAACAAAATTTGCGTCCTTTTTTCCCACAAATAAAGCTTTCTTTTGGTGGTATTTGATCACCTCCGCAGTTTATATTTATAAAAATGCACTGATTAATGTGTAAATGTCACTGGCAGGGAAGGGGTTAACTGGCAGGGATCAAGGTGTTGATTTTGTGTTCCCTCACTGTGTTCTAACTGTATGGGGACATGATTGACTAGGAGAGGAGCCATATCATTTTCCCTACTTAGTAGAAACAAACAATGTGGCTCTTCTCCTCTGACAGCACAAATCCCCATGCTGGTGCTCCTGCATGTGATTGTGTGTGGCCAGCAGCAATCGTGCCCACTGGTCGCGTGCATCTGGTCCCCCGTCGTGCAGTGGGCGTGCACGTGCCCATTGGTGGCCGATAAAGAGTAGGACATACCTGTACAGGATTTCGCCCAGGAGAGCCATTGTGCTGCAGTATATATGCGTGACATTG
The DNA here is from genome assembly GCA_028564925.1 of Lithobates sylvaticus. Taxonomy (NCBI): domain Eukaryota; kingdom Metazoa; phylum Chordata; class Amphibia; order Anura; family Ranidae; genus Lithobates; species Lithobates sylvaticus. The sequence goes on from CM053026.1 coordinate 520,869,234, forward strand.
TCGGCAAGTGGTAAAAAACCATATCAGACAGAAAGGGTCTGATATGTATTCTGGGGGTAGAGACTCGCTATTTTTTTTTTTTTTTTTTACTGTAGCATTAACAGTACGATGGCACCTACAGACAGGTTAAAGGAATAGGGCATTTTTTAATGTTCCATGTTAAGCATTTAAGAGTTCCTGGCTGAATGGAATTATTTATTTATTTGTACTTACCGTATTTATTAATGCTTTGCATTGTCACATGTTCCCTAGGACAGTGTTCACAACTCATGCTATTTTTTGAGATCCCTTGCCTTATAGACCAGAAAAATTGCATTTTTGATTTTACACATTTGGCTCTATTTGGTTAGAATGGGGTTTGGGTTTGAAATTTTAAGTTATTTTAAGTTTGCTGAACCCTGCACAAAACAAACCCATGGAAGTTTGCTTCATTGCTAATAAAAAAAAAGCTAAAACTAGTTTACAGATTCCATAGGCAGCTTTGCAGCAGTTGGAGTAGGCTGCATTTTAAAAATCACACACAGCAGGCAGTTTCTCATCTCAAAATGTTATCTGAGAAATGTTAGGGTTTACCATTGCTTGTGCTTACTGTCAGCAGCCAAGCCTGGTTGATAGGTTCTAAAAAAATTACTTTAAAGCATCATTGAGGCAGCCCCTGCCACGGCTGCTTCTCCTTTTACCGACCTAAGGATCAAAAACACATTAGCCATAATCGGTCTTCCACAGCACTTCTTTCCTTGATTAATTATTTGCAGCATGACGTCTGCCATTTTCCTTTGTAGCAAGGATCTAAAAGGTGTCCAATAGTAATGGTTTCTGTCCTATATGGCCTAACCTGGGGTTCTTGTGCGGGCACTTCAGCATGAATGGCCTGCAGCAGAGAATCCCTAGTCCTCGGTGTCACTAAGGACAACAGAGCAAACAGAAAGGAATCTCCTTTTAAAGAGGCTGGAACAGTGTGTGAGAAGTCATGGGACAGAGGATCCTGCTGTTATGGTACATATGAGAAAAAAATACAAAAGTGGAGGAAGATGCAGTATCCTAAAGATAATTTCAAGGAATAAAGTGCCAAACCTAAAAAGAGGACCTCCAGGTATTTTGTGAAATGTTGCCTGTGTAAGCAGCCACAATGAAGAGGCAGTAGAATCTAACAGAATTGAGTGGCTGGGAAACTGGTCCACGAAGGAGAGGTTTGGGTTAATGGAGAACTGGGGTAACTTTTTGTAATATAAGAGAGAAAAAAAAACTGGTGCCTAAAAAAATATGTCAGGTGCACAAATGCTAGATGTTTGGCAAATAAAATGGCTGAGCTAGAATGTTTGCTACTCAAGAAGGATTTTGACTTGTGGGAATAGCAGAAACTTGGAAGGATTCCTCACAGAATGTGGCTACAAATTTCCAAAGATACACTTACTTTAGGATGATACTCTGATAGAAGTGGTAGAGGTGCATATGAGTGCCTCAAATACTAATTATGAAAGTTTGTTACAGGCTACCTAACATTAATGAGGAGAAAAAAGGAATCTCCTTTTAAAGAGGCTGAAACAGGATGAAGTTATTCTGGGGGTCTTCAATTATCCAGACATTGACTGGACAAATGTTACTGCACGCTCAACTAGGGCTTGTCAGTTCCCAAACACTCTGTGGAATAATTTTATGAATAAAAAGCCCTCAGCTATAAAAAAAATGCTCTGCTAGATCTTATGATTTCTTTTTTTTAATTATAGTCTTTATTAGTTTTTCCATCTATAAAACATGTTTACACCTCAACACAATATTCCAGGACCAGTATCTTTTTTACATACATTTTGTACTTAACACATAGGTATATCTCTTTATGAAGATAAAAAAAGAGCACTCTATATTCCCTCCACTAAAAAGGAGGGAGCCGCTTTTTGAGTAATATTGCCTGGATTTACTCCTGTCTCATTATCCCCCCTTTCCCGCCTCCCCTCCCCCCCCCCCCCCCCCTCTATTCCAGCTGTATCTGGTGTATTCCCTCTATCCATGGTCTCCACATCCTATCAAATTCTTTCATATTATATCTCTTTATGTACGCGGCTCTCTCCTTCGGGAGGGTTTCATTCATTATATTGATCCAATTCTTTACTGTGGGTGGCATCTGTGATTGCCATCTCATCATTATCATCTTCCTGGCCTGATACATGCCCCTTAATATTGCCACTGTTGTACTTTTTGTTTCACCCTTTTCCTGTCTATACCCCAGGATACAAAGTACCACTTCCCTTTCCACTTCTTTTTTAAATATGCTCTTCAATACTTTTGTCACCCCTTCCCAGTACCGGAAGAGCTTGGGGCATCTCCATACCATATGGACCAGGTCCCCCTGCCCCTGGCACCTCGGACACTTATCATTAGGCCTTCTTCCAAATTTACATAACAGCTTTGGTGTATAATACGCTCTGTTGAGTAGCATCAGATGTGAGAATTTCTGGGCGGGCGAAACCGATATCATCGGGGCTAGTTCTAGTATTCTCTTCCATTGTCCCTGTGGAATGGCACCTAGATCCTGTTCCCATTTTTTTTTTACCTCCAGCAGCTTTACTTCGCCTAGGGTCCCTCTGTTCAGTAGTTTATATATCACAGATATTAATCCTTTAGTGGATCCTGGCTCCCCAATAACCTGTAGCACTGGTAGTTCCTCCCATACCATAGGTTGGTTTCGAAACTGGGCTTCTAGGGCATGGCTTATTTGAAGATAACTAAACTGTGTATTCTGGGGGATATCAAATTCCCTTTTTAGTACTTCGAATTTTTTTATGGCCTGACCATCGTATATTTGGCTCACTTTTTTAATTCCCCTATTTTCCCACTCCCTGATTTTCCCCATTATACGTAATTCCTGTAGGTTGCTATTGTTCCAGATTGGGGTATATATGTTAGTCTCCATATATTTTAACTTTTTTTTGACGACTTTCCAAACTTTACTGACCATTTTTGTTGTTGGGTTCTTAGCCCCAAACGACCCTGCCTCTAAAGTTTCTATTATGGTCTCGTGTAGCGCGCCTGTCAAAAGAATTTTTCCATTAGGGGACCCTCCCTCTTGGGCACAACATCCCACTAATTGTTGTAACTGAGACGCTAGATAGTATATCTCAGGATTGGGCAGTGCAAGACCCCCTTCCCCTGAAGGGAGTTGCAGAGTCCGAAGCCGTATTCTTGCCTGTCCCCCCTTCCACACCAATTCCCTAAATAGACTCTCGATTTTATCAAACCATTTTCTGGGGATCCATATGGGGGCATTATGGAGCACATACAACAGTTGGGGCAGCCAAATCATTTTTATTAATGAACATCTACCGGCACTAGACAGGGGGAGGGATTTCCATGTTTTAATTTTCTCCCTAAACTTCCCCAATATTGGTATCAGATTATTATGCAAGTATTGATTGGGGTCTCTTGTTATCCTGATCCCTAAATATTTAAGGGAATCTACGACTGCTAATTTAGGGCTATTCCATAGCATCCCTTCCCTTATTTCGGCCATCGGAAGGAGCTCTGACTTCGTCCAGTTGATCTCTAGACCCGTGAAACTACCAAACCTCTCCACAGCTTTCATTGCTTCCTCCAATGAGTGTTCTATGTCCCCCAGGAAGAGCAATATATCATCAGCATATAATGCTATACGCTCTTCTCCTGAGATCCTACGGAAACCTACAATGTCAGGGCTCCTTCTGATGTACTCCGCAAGGGGCTCCATGGCTAGCGCAAAGAGCAAGGGCGATAAAGGGCACCCCTGCCTGGTTCCCCTTTCCAATTTTATTTGATTTGAAAATCTATTGTTAATTTTTAATCTAGCTACTGGTCTGTCATAGAGCATCTTGATCCACCCGATCAGCGTGGGTCCAAATCCAAACTCTTCCAGTATACGCCAAATGTATTCCCACTCTATAGAGTCGAAGGCTTTGGTCACATCCAATGATAATATCGCCCTCGACCCTATATTATCTGTTGGCGTTTGAAGATTTAAAAAAGCTCTCCTTATATTTGTACTGGTTGATCGGTTTGCTATGAACCCAGACTGATCAGGGTGGACCAATTTTGAAATAACTTTATCCATTCTAGCTGAGATAACTTTAGCTAGAATTTTTGCATCCGTGCACAAAAGGGAGATTGGCCTATACGAAGCGGCATCTAGGGGATCTTTCCCTTCCTTATGAAGTACGATGATGGTAGCTTCTCTCATTGACTCAGGGAGATAACCCACCTCCATTGCCCCCCCTAAAACCTTCAACAGTTCCGGGAGCAGGATATCCCCATAGTATTTATACGTTTCCGTTGGGAGACCATCCGGACCCGGAGACTTTTGATTTGCCATGTCGGCTACAGCCTGTTGTAATTCGGAGAGCGTTATTGGGGAATCCAGACCAACTCTTTCTTCAAGTGTTATCTTCGGAAGGGCTACCTTCCCCAAAAAACTCTCCATCATTGATCTCCCCGCTCCCCTTACTCGTGCGGAGTATAAGTCCCTATAGAACTCCTCGAAGCTTTCCAGTATACTTTTGGAGTTCGAGGTTACCCCCCGTCTCTACTTCGAATAGCTGATACATTACTGGGGGCCCTGTTCGCCCTTGCCACCTGGGCCAACATCCTCCCCACCATCTCTCCTTCCATGAAGGCCTCCTGCCTCTGTAACAACTGTTTGGTCTCGACTCTCTGGATTACACATAATTTATATTCCTGTTGTTTTTCCAGCCATTTTTCTTTCCCTTCCATTGTTGGGGCTAGAATATAATTAGCCTCCGCTGCAGCCGCTTCCCTCCTTTTATTTTCTTCCTGTGCCCTTACCCCCTTGTTGTACTTCGCCACCTGCTGAATTAATAATCCCCTCAAGAAAGCCTTAAGGGTATCCCATATAATCCCTGATTCTGCTGTGTTTGCGTTGACTACAATAAATTCTCTCAGTGTTGGTGGGATGGTATCTATACTTCTGAGTATCTCAAACCAGCACGGGTTAATTTTCCACCCCCTCAATATTTCCTCCCTCCCTATCTTTAAACTAAGCATAAGAGGGGAGTGGTCCGAGATCCCCCTTGGCCAATACTCAACTGCTTCTACCAGCTCCAATGCCCTATCGTTTCCCATCACCATATCAATTCTGGAGAGGGTGGAGTGTGTGGCCGACCAGCAAGAAAATTGCTGAGCGTCAGGGTTCCGCACCCTCCAGAAGTCTATCCAACCCACCTCCTCCATAAACCGACTCAACTGCCCTTTCTTCATGTTTTCTGCTACCCTCTGGGCTGGGAATCTGTCCATATTGTAATCCAATACCTGGTTAAAGTCACCTATTATTATGATTGGTGTTCCCTGCTTATCCAACAGGAACTCGTTTAATTTAAGCATGATCTCCATTTTAAATGGGGGGGGGACATACACATTTGCTATCACCATCTTTTTATCTTCAATTTGACAACAGAGAAAAATATACCGGCCCATTTCATCTGAGATGGCTTGCATGCAGGAAAAATTCACCCCTTTCTTCACCATTATGCTAACCCCTCTACTGTATGAGCCATAAACCGAGTGGTACTGAAATTGGTATACCCCATTCTGCCTTTGTAGTTGTTGGGCTGTTTCTTTTGTCAAATGGGTTTCCTGCAGGCAAGCCACATCAATCCCATAGTTCCTCATCATAGAAAACACTATTGCCCTCTTACCCGCTGTGCCTAACCCTCTTATATTCCATGACCCAATTCTTAATATTTTAGATTGCATCATTTTTCACCCAATGTATTTTAATCAGTAGTATTTTATCTCTATAGCAGTGTTTTCACCCATTATCCTAGTGGTTCCCCGTTGAAAAGCTCTATGTGTCTCCCTTTTTACTTCCCACTTCTGTGCGTCTACCGTGATTCTCTCTTTTTTATCAGTGGATCAGATCTTATGATTTCTGATAATACAAAGCTCATTTCAGATGTTGGGGAAAATAGTTACAGGATGTGTTGAGAGGTGATTTTTTTCAAGTATACAGGAAAGAGAGACATGAGGATATCACTAGAACCCTACATTTTTAAAAAGCCAACTTTAACAATTTGATCTCCTTGTTATGTGATACTAATTGGGACCAAATGTTCTTAACAAAAAACACAGAGGAAATGTGTGAAAATCAGAGTTCAATCAGAGCAACTAAAATAAGTTTGTGAGAAATGCGTTGGTACGGTAAGCAAGAAAAACCCCAAAAAGTTCTATAAACATATCAACAGTGAAAATGTAAGGGAAGAACAAGTAGGCCCTGTGAAGAATGAATCAGAAACTTTGATCACAAATGTTATAGTTACATAGTTATATAGCTAGTCAGGTTGAATGGACACTAGTCCATCTAGTTAAACCAATAAAAAAAAACACACATACGATAAATAGAAAATCTCCATATACAGTGTCTTAAAAAAGAATTCATAGGCCTTGAAATGTTCAACATTTTGTCATGTTACAATTAACAACGTAAATGTATTTTATTGGGATTTTATGTGATAGACCAACACAAAGTGGCACATAATTGTGAAGTGGAAGGAAAAATCTGAAAAGTGTGGAGTGCATTTGTATTCAGACCCCATTACTCTGATACCCCTAACTAAAATCTAGTGGAACCAATTGCCTTCAGAGTCACCTGATTAGTAAATAGAGTCCATCTGTGTGTAATTTCATCTCAGTATAAGTACAGCTGTTCTGTGAAGCCCTCAGAGGTTTGTTAGAGAACCTTATTGAACAAACAGCATCATGAAGGCCAAGGAACAGGGATAAAGTTGTGGAGAAGTTTAAAGCAAGGTTAGGTTATAAAAAAAATATCCCAAGCTTTGAACATCTCTAGTAGCACTGTTCAATTCATCATCCGAAAATGGAAAGAGTATGGCATAACTGCAAACCTACCAAGACATGGCCATCCACCTAAACTGACAGGCCGGGCAAGGAGAACATTAATCAGAGAAGCAGCCAAGAGGCTCATGGTAACTCTGGAGGAGCTGCAGAGATCCACAGCTCAGGGGGTAGAATCTGTCCACAGAAAAACTATTAGTCGTGCACTTCACAAATCTGGCCTTTATGGAAAAGTGGCATGAAGAAAGCCATTGGTGAAAGAAGTCCCATTTGCAGTTTGCGAGAAACCATGTGGGGTACACAGCAAACATGTGGAGGAAGGTGCTCTGGTCAGATGAAACCAAAATTTTAATTTTTGGCCTAAAAGCAAAACGTTATGTGTGGTGGAAAACACTGAACATCACCCCAAACACACCATACCCACTGTGAAACATGGTGGTGGCAGCATCATGTTGTGGGGATGCTTTTCTTCAGCAGGGCCAGGGAAGCTGGTCAGAGTTGATGGGGAGATGGATGGAGCCAAATACAGGGCAATCAAAGAAGTAAACCTGTTAGAGTCTGCAAAAGACTTGAGACTAGAGCGGAGCTTCACCTTCCAGCAGGACAATGACCCTAAACATACAGCCAGAGCGATAGTGCCTTGCAAAAGTATTCACCCCCTTGGCATTTTTTGTGTTTTGTTGCCTCACAACCTGGAATTAACATGGATTGTTTGAGGATTTGCATCATTTAATTTACAGAACATGCCTACAACTTTGAAGATGTTTTTTTTTTTTATTGTGAAGCAAACAACAAATAGGACAAAATAACAGTCAATACTCAATAGTCACAGCTCCAATTTGCTTTGGATAAGTCTCTATGAGCTTACCACATCTTACCACTGGGATTTTTGCCCATTCCTCCTTGCAAAACTGCTCCAGCTCTTTCAAGTTGGTTGGTTTACACTTGTGAACAGCAATTTTTAAGTCTGACCACAGATTTTCTATTGGATTGAGGTCTGGGCTTTTACTAGGCCATTCCAACACATTTACATGTTTCCCCTTAAACCACTCAAGTGTTGCTTTAGCAGTGTGTTTGGGGTCATTGTCCTTCTGGAAGGTGAACCTCCATCCTAGCTTCAAATCACACACAGAGTGGTACAGGTTTTGTATTTAGCACCATCCATCTCTCCCTCAACTCTGACCAATTTCCCAGTCCCGACTGCTGAAAACATCCCCACAGCATGATGCTGCCACCACCATGTTTCACTGTGGGGATGGTGTTCTTTGGGTGATGTGATGTGTTGGGATTGCGCCACACATAGCGTTTTCATCAGACCACAGCACCTTCCTCCATACATTTTGGAAGTATCCTACATGCCTTTTAGCAAACTCAAAGCATGCCATTTTGTTTTTTGCTGAAATTAATGGCTTTCTTCTGGCCACTCTGCCATTAAGCCCAACTCTATAGAGCGTACGGCTTATTAGCGTCCTATGCACAGATACTCCAGTCTCTGCTGTAAAACTCTGCAGCTCCTCCAGGGTTACCTTAGGTCTCTGTGCTGCCTCTCTGATTATTGCCCTCCTTGCCCGGTCCATGAGTTTTGGTGTGCGGCAGTCTCTTGGCAGGTTTGCTGTTGTGCCATGTTCTTTCCATTTGGTTATGATAAATTTGATGGTGCTCCTAGGGATCATAAAAGATTTGGATATTTTTTTTAGAACCTAACCCTGACTTGTACTTCTCAACAACATTGTCCCTTACTTGTTTGGAGAGTTCCTTGGTCTTCATGGCAGTGTTTGGTTAGTGGTGCCTCTTGCTTAGCTGTTGCAGCCTCTGGGGCCTTTCAAAAAGGTGTGTATATGTAATGACAGATCGTCTGACACTTAGATTGCACACAGGTGGACATCATTTCACTAATTATGTGACTTATGAAGGTAATTGGTTGCACCAGAGCTTTTTATGGGCTTCATAACAAAGGGGGTGAATACATACGTACATGCCAATTATCATTTTTTTTATTTCTGAAAAATATTTTTATGTATATATTTTTAAAATTTTACTTCACCAACTTAAACTATTGTGTTCTGATCCATCACATACAATTCAGATTAAAAAAAACATTTAACTAAAGGCTGTAACAAAATAGGTAAAAAGCCAAGGGGGTGAATACTTTTGCAAGGCACTGTACAATGTAATGGTTTAGATAAAAGCATATTCATGTGTTAGAATGGCCCAGCCAAAGTCCAGACCTAGATCCAATTCAGAATTTGTGGCAAGACCTGAAAATTGCTGTTCACAGATGCTCTTCATCCAATCTGACAGAGCTTGAGCTAGTTTGCAAGGAAAAATGGGTAAAAATGTCACTCTCTAGTTGTGCAAAGCTGGTAGAGACATCCCCAAAAAGACTTGCAGCTATAATTGCAGGCAAAGGTGGTTCTACAAAGTATTGACTCGGAGCGGTGGGGGGTGAAAACAAACGCACGCCACACTTTTCATATATTTTATTTGTAAAAAAACATTGAAAACCATTTAACATTTTCTTCCACTTCACAATTATGTGCCACTTTGTGTTGGTCTATCACATAAAATCCCAATAAAATACATTTACATTTTTGGTTATAACATGACAAAATGTGGAAAATTTCAAGGGGTTTGAACACTTTTTCAAGGTACTGTACACTATATACACTATAACCATAGTTGATCCAGAGGAAGGCAAAAAAAAAACTCAATAAAGCATGAGCCAATTTGCTCCAATGGGGGGGGGGGGATAATTCCTTCCCCCAGGAGGCAATCGGATATTCTGACTATCAACTACCCCAGGGGTCATTACCTCTAAAAATTTGTATCCAGTAATATTTTGTGTATTTAGGAATACATACCAGCTTTTTTAAAAACAATCTACTGAGCTAGCCAGAAATAGTTGCTTAGCGAGTCTATTCCACATTTTCACAGCTCTTACTGTGAAGAAGTTTTTCTGAATGTGAAAGTTAAATCTCTTTTCTTGCAGCTGTAAAAAGTGCAACCTTGTTCCATGTAATGACCTGGAAGTAAATAATTCTACATCAAGTTCACTATATGGACCACTTATGTATTTAAATATGTTGATCATATCCCAAACTTTCCTCATAGGTGAGCTCCTCCATGCCCTCCTATCAGTTTGGTTACCCTTCTCTGCAACTTCTCCAGATCTCCAATATCCTTTTTGTGAACTGCATATTCCAGATGAGGTCCTACTAATGATTTGTACAGGGGCAACATTCTCTGTGTGTCTCTCTCTCTTTATGGAGTCTATACCCCTTTTAATACAAGAAAGTATTTTTCTAGCTTTATAAACTACAGTTGGGGATTGAATGACATTTTTAAGTCTATGATCTTTCAGAACACCCATATCCTTCTCCACTATTGACTCTCCTAGTTGTTTTCCTCCTAGAATGTATAATACATGCATGTTTTTGACCCCAAGTGAATAACTATCAACATCAATCCTCCTTTGCCATATAGTTGCCCAATTAAATAGTGCCTGTGAGATGATGATATCCTTCTTGAAAGATGTAATTCCACTTCACAGCTTGGTGTCACCTGCAAACACTAAAATTTCACCTTTAATCCCAGACTTCATATAATTTATAAATATGCTAGAATGTAAGGGTCCCAACACTGAACCTGGGGGTACACCACTAAAAATCTTAGACCATTCAGAGTATGAATCATTAATCACTACTCCTGGATTAGGCTACACAGAAAAAAGCATGTGTTAGAAAGAAAAGTAATGCCAATGTAAGGGAAGTGCTTATGTGATTGTCAGAAAACAAAGTCTGTATCAAACTTGAAAAGCTAAGTATAAATAAATCACCACAGATAGACAGCTCAAACTCCCATTTGCTTATGGAGCTTAGCATGGTGATAACCAGACTGCTCTTTCTGATTTTTAAAAAACTCTTTAATTACACAACTGCTACCTACGGACTTGTGTTGCACAGATGTGGTTCCAGTATTCAAAAAAATCCTAGCCTAACATCAATAGTTTGGGGGAATGCTAAGGAACCCCACTGAATAATTTGTTATGTTATGGGAAATGGTATTATGTGTAACAGTCAACATGGATTGCTCTTGTCAGACCAACCTGTTAATATTCTACAAGAAAGTAAGAAATAGTTTAGATAAAGGTAGGACTCTAGACAGAATTTATCAACATTTTTCAAAAAATATTTGACACTGTACCCCACAAATGCTTATTTAAAATGGTCTATTGAAGTGCAGGAATTGGTATGTACATGGATAGAGGGCTGATTTCATGACATGGTACAGAGAGTAATGTTAAATGAGTCAGGCCCTGTGGGCTAGAGGTATAAGTGGTGTGCCCCAGGGTTATTGGAGCCAATGCTGTTTAGTTTATTTGTAAACAAAATTGAGGTTGGAAATAAAACCTCAAAGTTTGTATTTTCAGAAGGAACAAAATTATGCAAAAAATAATAATAATAATAACAAGATATAACTCTATAGGAAGATCTGGATACAATAGGAAGATGAGCTTAGACCTAACAGATGAGATTCAATGTTTAAAAAAGCTAAATTATGCATTCTGTGTTAAAAATGTTCAGGCATGATACTCATTTGGAGGAGTTACACTGGGAGAATCAGTAATGGAAAAAGATTTTGGGTCCTAGTGGACTAAAAAATTTGTAATAGCGAGAAATGTCAGGCAGCTGCTAGCAAATCAAGCAGGACGTTTCATACTTTGAAATGGGTATTTGCTTGAGGGATTGATCTATATTCTTACCCCTTTATAAAGCAATGGTTTGGTCTCATCATAAGTATGTGTTTAATTTTTTTGTCATCAATCACCAAAAAGGATGTCCTAGAGCTAAAATTAGTCTACAGAAAGGAAACTAAATAATAAGGGGTCTGGAGGACCTTAACTATGAGGAAAGATTAAGTAAATTGCATTTATTTATCTTATACAGGAAGTGCCTTAGAGGAGACATGATTTCTATCTACAAATGAATCAATGTTAACTGTAAAGACGGCATTAACTTTTTCCTAATCCTAGGTCCCTAAGGCAGCACATAGAATAGTCTGGTTTTTTTCGTTTAACCAGCAGATTGAATGGACAAAAAATCTGGCTTTATTCCCCCATCCACACAATTGAAAAGGATGTATTCTACTGTATTCTGATAGCAGGGAAAATCCCCACCATCAAAATGCAATAATCAGCGCTGCTGAGGAAAAAAATTATATGGCATTTGTACAGTGGACTGACTTCTACACAATCTCCCTGCCCATGCATGTATCACAATTTAGGTGGTCTTTGCTGAAATTCATCTGGTACTGCTCCTCTGTCTGCTACTATCTCACAGGAATGAAGTCAATTGTGAAAGGATCTGAGATTGCTGCTGTGCCACATCATGGTTCACCATTATAGTGGCTTCTTCAAAATGATGAAAAGATGATGCATGCACCCTAAATCAAGAGTCATTGACTTGAAAAACCCCAGCTCCCCAAAGTCTTTTCTCATCCCATTCTCACACGGAAGCATGTTAAGTTCCAGTGAGCCTATTGTATATATACATTATTACTTTGACGGTAAATACCATTGTTATGGCAGCAGATAGTTGCCATAACCCAGTATCTTTTTAAACAGTAGGCGGTCCGCTTTCACATACAAGTGGTTTCAGTTGTGGATTCACTGCAAGATCACTTTTATATACGCTTACCGGACCCATCGGCAGCAACAGAAACTATCAGATCATTGTGATGGATGGGCAGGAAGTTGAGTGGGGGCCATCTTGCCCTCACTCGACTTCCTGCCCATCCATCACAATGATCGGATGGTGTCTGTTGCTACCAGAGCGACGTCAAAAATCACTTCCACCTTCCGGCCTTAAATGGCCCATTTTTTTTGGAGTAAAAAAAAGGCTTTTTTTTAATTGCTTTTAAGTGTAGATGTGAGATCTGAGGTCTTTTTGACCCCAGATCTCACATTAAAGGAGGACCTGTCCTGCTTATCTCTATTACAAGGGGTGTTTAGATTCCTTGCAATAGGAATAAAAGTGATCCAAAAAAAAATTTTTAGGAGAAAAATAAAATAAAGGTAAAATAAAAAAAAAGTGCCCCATCCCTCCGAGTTTGTGGTCATTCCACGAGCGGAAACATGTCGCATTTGGAGATTTTTAAGTGCCAAAGTTTGTGGTCATTCCATGAGCGGAAACATGACATGACATGTTGGGTATCATATAACCTCCCTGGCGGTATGATTACGTCAGATTTTTGATGCTCAAAGCAGTACATTGTTTTGCATGAAAATTTGGCGTTTTATATTGTAGGCCTGTAATTCTTAAGAATAACACACTTAAATCTGTCCAAACAAGAGTCTAGTAGACAGCCCGGGTATGATAAAGTTTGAAACACGAAATCATAAATTATAATATAATAAATAACTATAAATAATTATAACAAACAATAATATAATAATAATAAAAATCATTCAATAATGACAGATTTCCCCACAAATCACTATCGTTCAAAGTGATTCTAATTTATTATTGCTGTTTTCTAGCTGCTGGTTGCTATGGACAATCTCCAGTTTCCAGGCAGAAAGAACAGTTTTATAATATAAAACTGCATGCAGGGCAATGGACAAACCACTAGGGACAAAAGGGATGTGAAATAATGTGATACAGTAGTGTAATCTGTAATATTACAGTATACTGTATGTATTGTGTGTGTTTCACTTTTTGAATTTGCCACGTGCTCTGTCCCCATGCGCCGCAACACTCGCAGGGAACGGAGCCTGGCGCTGTGATAGATCGAGCGGAGGATACAACTCGCACACACATCGGGGAGACATTGCAGGATCCTGGGGACAAGGTAAGTAACTGTACCTGGATCCTGCGATGCGATCCCGAGTGTGGCTCGGGGTTACTGCTTTTGGTGTCTTTCACAATATAGAAAAAAATTGGGCTAACTTTACTGTTTTCTTATTTTTAATTTATAAAAGTGTATTTTTTTCGAAAAATATTGCGTTTGTAAGACCTCTGCGCAAATATAGTGTGACATAAAGTATTGCAACAATCTCCATTTTATTATCTAGGGTGTCCGAAAAAATAAATATATATAATGTTTGGGGGTTCTAAGTAATTTTCTAGCAAAAACAAATGATTTTAACTTTAACTGCAACTGTCAAAAATAGGCTTGGTCCAGAAGTGGTTAAGACAGTTGTCATTATGAGGTCCTTTTTCAAAAGCAAATATATTTTTCCACAATTATATTTCTCTCTGCAATACTTCAAGGGCTAGCTGTTTTATTCTAAACAGTATAGACATGTTTAGTCATAATTAAAAATTAGAGTGATTAAAAATACTATGTACTGTTTCTATTGCAGCATCAAAACAGAGAACAATAAAATATTAAAACACGTTCAGGATATGTAAAATAAGCTCTGACACTTACCAAATAACCTTACAAAGTAAATAAATATTCCCTCTTCACACTGTGTCCAAGTATGCCATTATCTTTCAATACCCTTATCAAATGTCATGAACTAAAGAGCTGCATAAAATAGAATTACTGAACTTTATCTTCCCCAAAATGAAATTTTAATGATTTAATGCAAAGGTAACATTTTACCTTGTGCTCATAATAACTGACCTTGAACTATGCATTTTCTTGAATATCTGCATTTTAGAAATAATACTATATTCAAAAACGCATGTCTAACTGATATTAAATAAGGATTTTATTAAAAAGAGTTCACATTCATAGTATTAATCTAAATATTAAAAAAATACCCCTTAAAGTGAAACTAAAGTTTTTTTTTTCTTTAAAAACAACAAACATGTGATACTTACCTGCCCTGTAAAATGGCTTTGCACAGAGCAGCCTAAATCCTACTCTTCTCGGGTCCCTCTTTGGTGCTCCAGGTCCCTCCCTCCTGTCGAGTGCCCCCCACAGCAAGCAGCTTGCTATGGGGGCACCCAAGCCGAGCTTCAGCCCCAAGTGTCCATTCAGACAAAGAACCATGGTTTGGCCCAGCCCCCTCTCTCTCCTGACTGACTTTGATTGACAGAAGCAGGAGCCAATGGTACCGCTGCTGTGTCACAGCCTATCAGGAGGGAGAGTCCTGGACAGCTGAGGCACTGGTGCACATCGCTGGACAGAGATGGAGCTCAGGTAAGCATTGGGGGGCTGAGGGGGGCTTCTACACACAGAAGGTTTTTTATCTTAATTAGGAATGGGCCAAACAACCCCAGTTCGGTTCGCACCAGAACTTTTGAACATCGCAAAAGTTTGGGAAACCAAATAACAATCCCCACTAAAGTCTATGGGACCCAAATGGGAAAAATCAAAAGTGCCAATTGTGAAGGCTTATATGCAAGTAATTGGGCATACAATGGTTTGTAAAAAAACACAATTTTTAAATGAGCAGTGATTTATTGA
This sequence comes from Lithobates sylvaticus, assembly GCA_028564925.1. NCBI lineage: Eukaryota > Metazoa > Chordata > Amphibia > Anura > Ranidae > Lithobates > Lithobates sylvaticus. The sequence goes on from CM053026.1 coordinate 520,884,486, forward strand.
TACTAAAGTGAAAGCATATAAATTTTAAATGTCTTTCAACATAGTGCCTGGGGGCTGCACACAGAATAGAATGCATGAAGGTGAAAAACCTTGTGCCTTTACAACCACTTTAAATAACTAAGATATGTAGATAAAATCTATTTTGAAAAAATTGAGAGTAGAAAATTGAACTATTTTCAATATATCTAGAAATACTAAGTACAATCATAAGGCCCATTAATGTTCCCCATATGTCATGCACTTTATAGCGTATGATTTCTTCAGGCAAGTGTACAGGAGTGAACAAGACCCCAAACAGTTTTTCCTAACATTAAATATTACTCTTTTCAGTCCTCATATTGTAATTACAAACTACAGCTTATTCTATCTGCATATTGCATGCCATTAACTTGCATTTCTATAACTTCTATAACTTCTATAAATAAAAAAAAAACATACTATATGTATATGATAAAGTAAGGTTTCACAAAGCTTCACCCAGCTTCCTTCCAGAGAAATACCTACTAATATTGTAGCATACACATAATGTAGTGGTGAGCTCAAACCAAGGAAATAATCTTGTAACATAAAACTGTTTAAATTGATGCAGACTGTTATTATATTGATCCCTGGACATTTTAGATACTACTTTCTAATGACAATCATGAACTCTCACATACTCCCAATGCCCCAAACCACTCGCTTCCCATATCAACTGGAAATTTCATTCAGCTCTAACGTTACACAGGGAAATAATTTTCATTAAAATTAATTAGCTTTGTGATTGTGGTATTTCACCATTTTAAACATTCAGGTTAGCCTGACATGATGGATTGCTTGGCAGTGTTACAGATGGGACTAACAGTATGTTCACAATAAATAATAGGTCTGAACGAGGAAAACACAAATGAAGCAAAATTCATGGAATCAAATTTTCTCAGTGTAAAACCATTACTAGTCCAAGTCTGGCAACTTAATTAAATAGAGGTAATTAAAATGCTAAGGAGTTCTTGGCTGCAAAGCAGTCCAGGAGTATGGTGTCAAAAAGCAGTGGCAGTTTAGTTGTATTAATAGTTTGCAAAGTCTCGTACAACCCTAAGCTGATGGAATATGATTGAGTTACATATAATGGATACATTTGTGCCATTCCCAAGAGATGCTAAAACAGTTTTTTTTTTTTTTTTTTTAAGTAATTGTAGGTGTTAAATGGCAGTATATTAGGGTAATGAAGTATATTCCAAAATGCCTAATTATTGTTTAATTAGGATTCATGTAGTTTTCATGGCAATAATATTTCCTGTGAGGAAATATGTTCTAAATATTATTTGTTTATAAACAAGATGGCTCCATCTACTGTAGAAATTGGAAATTTTAGAAATTGGATATATTTCCTGATGCATTTTTTTACACTCAACTCATGACTAGATGTAGTATGCTCTATTACAGTAGTTCATATGCTCCAATTGCCAACTGTTGATCTTCAGCAGCTTCAAGATGTACAAATAAATGATGGAATTGGTATCTCATCAACTGATATAACTCTACCCGAGATAATTAATTCAAATCTCTCTAGATAAAAGTGAAATCCATCTCTAAAATCCCTCCCAAAAATAGTGACTCATTTGGGTCCCCGGTGTCT
>CM053026.1:520886575-520946388 GCA_028564925.1 Lithobates sylvaticus
GAAATTCAAATAAGGATACAGTGCCTTGCAAAAGTATTCACCCCCCCTTGGCTTTTTACCTATTTTGTTACATTACATCCTTTAGTTCAATGGTTTTTTTTTTTAATCTGAATTATATGTGATGGATCAGAACACAATAGTTTAAGTTGGTGAAGTAAAATTAGAAAAATATATACATAAAACTATTTTTCAGAAATAAAAAAATGATAATTGGCATGTGCATATGTACTCACCCCTTTTGTTATGAAGACCATAAAAAGCTCTGGTGCAACCAATTACCTTCAGAAGTCACATAAATAGTGAAATGATGTCCACCTGTGTGCAATCTAAGTTTCACATTATCTGTCATTACATGTACACACCTTTTTGAAAGGCCCCAGAGGCTGCAACACCTGCAAGGGGCACCACTAACCAAACACTGCCTTGAAGACCAAGGAACTCTCCAAACATGTAAGGGACAATGTTGTTGAGAAGTACACGTCAGGGTTAGGTTCTAAAAAAAATCCAAATCTTTGATGATCCCTAGGAGACCCATCAAATCTATCATAACCAAATGGAAAGAAAATGGCACAACAGCAAACCTGCCAAGAGACAGCTTCACACCAAAATTCACAGACTGGGCAAGGAGGGCATTAATCAGATAGGCAGCACAGAGACCTAAGGTAACCCTGGAGGAGCTGTAGAGTTCCACAGCAGATACTGGAGTATCTGTACATAGGACGACAATAAGCCATACGCTCCATAGAGTTGGGCTTTATGGCAGAGTGGGCATCAAAGAAAATGCTATGTCTGGTACAAACCCAACACACCGCATCACCAAAAGAACACCATCCCTGTGGGGATGTTTTACAGCAGTCAGGACTGGGAAACTGGTCAGGGTTGAGGGAAAGATGGATGGTGCTAAATACAGGGATATTCTTAAGCAAAACCTGTACCACTCTGTGTGTGATTTGAGGCTAGGACGGAGGTTCACCTTGCAGCAGGACAATGACCCCAAACACACTGCTTAAGCAATACTTGAGTGGTTTAAGGGGATACATGTAAATGTGTTGGAATGGCCTAGTCAAAGCCCAAACCTCAATCCAATAGAAAATTGGTGGTCAGACTTAAGTCTGACCACTGATTTAAAGATTGCTGTTCACGAGCACAAACCATCCAATTTGAAGAAGCTGGAGCAGTTTTGCAAGGAGGAATGGGTAAAAATCCCAGTGGTAAGATTTGAGACTCATTTGAGAGGCTCATTGAGACTTAACCAAAGTGACTTGGAGCTGTGACTATTGAGTATTGACTTTAGGGGGGTGAATAGTTATGCACATTGGATTTTTCTGTTATTTTGTCCTATTTGTTTTTTGCTTCACAATAAAAAAAAAATATTCAAAGTTGTGGGCATGTTCTGTAAATTAAATGATGCAAATCCTCAAACAATCCATGATAATTCCAGGTTGTGAGGCAACAAAACACGAAAAATGCCAAGGGGGTGAATACTTTTGCAAGGCACTGTATATAAGAAATTAAAACTCCAAAATATCATTCCTGAAACAAAAGCCCCATTTTTTTAAGTAAAGAAAGCCTTGCTGCAAAAAAGATCAGTTGAACTTAAAGTGAGGGCCATATGAACATGCGATTTAAACCACTATAGCCCAAAGTAAACAAATAACTCCCAAAATACCAGCCCCTGAAACAATAGCTCATATTTTTAAGGAAAAAAGATGAAAAATCAGCTGGAAGCGACTGCTGACCTCAATTTTTACCACCAAATAACATAAAGGACAAAAAAAGCCCCCATTAATAAGAAAAAAGCAGCAAAGAGGATGATTGTCCAAATAGATATTAGAATTTGATCAATCAATCCATTTGCACTGGAAGACAAATTCTTAGACACTTTCCATTTTCACAGAGCAAAATTTTGCTTTTATCCTTAAGGAACCCACATTGTACTGAGCTTTATAAGCAAGTAGGCTTCCCAGAGCTTCTAAACACACAATACCTGTTGGAGCATGAAACAAGAAGTATTTATTATAGAAAAGACCATGTCATGATCTTCACTGAACACTTTATTTCAATGTCATTTCACTTGAGCTATTTTCTACAGATATAATGTCAGGCAATTAGATCACCTCAGGCAGTAACTGGTTTACTCTGCTGCCTTACCTATTTTATGCCTTGACTAACAATTCCTGGATCAGACAAAATACCGGCAGTCATACAGAAAACAATATAATGTTATACAGTATATTATCTAAGTGTTATTGCTCAATTTTGGTGACTTTATACAATTAATTTAGACTTTGCTAAGAAATTACATTTTACTTTGCATATTATTTGCAGCAGATGAGTTACAATTCAGCAAGCTTATTTGAATGCCTGTTGTTTTGTATTTGGCATTTGTTTTATTACTCTTTAACACTTCATCCTGGCCTTTAGCAGTACTATGTAATTATACCCTTCTTAACAAAATAGTCTAACAGATGCTTAGCATACAAGTGTAAAGGTAATATGCTCATATTGCACTTGCCACTACACTGTGATGCTAAGAGCTAAAAATTAATAATAATGAACAGCTGACTTAAAATGTGACAGCAAATTTAGAATACATTAATGGCTTGTAAAGCAGCCCATGTTAAAGCTGTAAAAGAGAAGTAACCAACCTATAAATCTGATACTGTGGAAAAAAATTATAAATGTTATAGTGGTCTAAGTTTGGCAATTGTTCAATAGATAAGTAAATAAGCAATTTAAGAGACATGGGCAGTCAAACTAAGCAAGCATAAGCAAAGGTGACCTTCAGTGAAAATTGCACATAGATACAGAGATAAAGACAGCTAGTGATATGCAAATGTTGACTTTTACAGAAAAAAGTTAAACCTTGCCCAATCCCCTCCATTTTCTTAACTTCCTTGTTTATTTTGTATATTCCATCTAATGTGTGGCATCATTGACCAGTATCAAAGCTCAGGAGGTGGGGAAAAATAAGTCCAATGTCAACTTTTACAGGAGAATTTGAAATGTATGCAAATCAATGTTTATTCAAGAAAAGAGGTAATGTACAAGTACAAATACAAGTCATGTCATTAGGCATTAACATATACCAAACAGTGATAAAGTCAAAAGAACAGAGGAAGTTGACTTAGCTTAAGAATATGGTGTCAACATCATGTAAACTGTTGTGTATTGTTATACCTGTATACATTTTTCAGCAATAGCAGACTTAAGAATGGGGAGAAAAGGAAGAAAATAAAGAATTTGAAATGTATATCTAATTTCTTTATCTCCAGATCTAATATTAGCAAGAGTGGACTGCATGGTTTCGGGGTAGTGATGTTAATGATAGCTTCACTTTCTAAAGATCAGAGTGAGGTCAACCCTTAAGGGAAATTGCTCTAACTGCATAGACTATTTAAAAAACAAATTTCAAAGATTACAAGACTGCCCAAATACACAACACTGCAGAAACTAGGCACTATTGCACTTCCAAAAGTAACGACTGGTCATATTGACCACTTAACTACTTCAGGCCCGAAAGATTTTACCCCCTTCCTGACCAGAGCACTTTCTGCGATTCAGCACTACGTCGGTTTAACTGACAATTGCACGGTTGTGCAACATTGTACCCAAAGGAAATTGAAGTCCTTTTTTTCCCCACAAATAGAGCTTTCTTTTGATGGCATTTGATCATCTCTGCGTTTTACATTTTTTTGTGCTATAAATGAAAAAACAGCGACAATTTTGATAAAAAATCAATATTTTTTACTTTTTGCTATAATAAATATCCCCCAAAAATATATAAAAAACTATTTTTTTCCTCAGTTTTGGCCGATATGTATTATTCTACATATTTTTGGTAAAAAAAAAAATTGCAATGAGCGTACATTGATTGGTTTGCGCAAAAGTTATAGCGTCTACAAAATAGGGGATAGTTTTATGGAATTTTTATTATTTTTTTATTGATAATGGCAGTGATCTGCGATTTTTATCATGACTGTGACATTATGGCAGACACATCGGACACTTTTGACACTTTTTTGGGACCAGTGACATTTATACAGCGATCAATGCTAAAAAATAGCCCCTGATTACTGTATAAATGTCACTGGCAGGGAAGGGGTTAACTCTAGGGGGCGATCAAGGGGTTAAGTGTTCCCTAGGGAGGTGTTTTTAACTGGGAGCAGTGTAGTCACCGGAGGAGGAGACAGATCGCTGTTCCTAATCACTAGGAACAGCAGACCTATCTATCCTCCCCTTACAAAACGGGGATCTGTCTGTTTACATTGACAGATCCCCATTCTGTCTCTCTCAGGAGCAATCGCGGGTGTTAAGTGTGTCCTAGGGAGTGATTCTAACTGTGGGGGGGGATACCTAGCACAAGACAGCGATCACTGCTCCCAATCACAGGGAGCAGTGGATCTCTGTCATGACACAAGGCAGAACGGGAAAATGCCTTGTTTACATAGACCCGTGGGCATGTTCCCACAGCATGCGGCGCGCGCACGCCTGAAAGGCAGCACATTTAAAGGGAGGTACCTGTAAGCCCATTTGCCCTTTGTGCCAAAGTACATCTGTGTGCGGCAGTCAGCAAGTGGTTAAGGAGCGGAAGGATTTACCCCCTTAATGACCAGGCCATTTTTTTGCGATACAGCACTGCGTCGCTTTAACTCTTTAACAATTAAGCGGCCATGCGACGCTGTAGCCAAAAAAAATTTATGTCCTTTTTTCCCACAAATAGAGTTTTCTTTGGTGGCATTTGATTACCTCTGCTTTTTTATTTTTTTGCGCTATTTTTTGCGCTATAAACAAAAAAAGACTGCCAATTTTGAAAAAAAAAAAAAAAACAATATCTTTAACTTTTTGCTATAATAAATACCCCCCCCCCCAAAAAAAAAAGGTTAAACAAAAACAAACATCTTCATCAGTTTAGTTCATCAGTTTAGAAGGATATGTATTCTTCTACATATTTTTTCGTAAAAAAATCGCAAAAAGTGTATATTGATTGGTTTGCACAAAAGTTATAGCGTCTACAAAATAGGGGATAGATTTATGGCATTTTTATAAAATGTTTTCTTTCTTTCTTTTTTTTTTTTACTAGTAATAGCGGTGATAAGATATTTTTAGCAGGACTGCAACATTGCGGCGGACAGATTGGACACTTTTGACACTTTTTTGGGACCAGTGATGTTTATACAGTGATCAGTGCTAAAAATAGCCACTGATTACTGTATAAATGTCACTGGCAGGTAAGGGGTTAACACTAGCGGGCAATCAAGGGGTTAAGTGTTCCCTAGGGAGGTGTTTCTAAATGTGGGAGCAGTGTAGTCACCTGAGGAGGAGACAGATCGCTGTTCCTAATCACTAGGAACAGCAGATCTGTCTATCCTCCCCTTACAGAATGGGGATCTGTCTGTTTACATTGACAGATCCCCATTCTGTCTCTCTGAGGAGCAATTGCGGGTGGCCGGCGGACATCGCGGCCTTCGCCCACGAGCATCGGCTCCAGCATCGTGCTGTGGGCGCTCGTGCCCCCTAGTGGAGTTAAAGTGCCCAATGTACAATGATGGTGATTTGCTCAGGAGAGCCAACCTGCCGCAATACAACTGCGGCAGCTGGTCTTTAAGTGGTCAAATTTGTATATAAGTTTGTATATAAACACAACATTTAGTTTTCAATATCTTTGACATCATGTTTTGCAATTTGCATTTTATCTCTGTTGAAAACTTTTTTAGCTGATTGATACAGATTTACACTGCAAGCCAAGCTCCTTCAGTTGGCAGTTAGGCTGCTTATCTCATAGATCTTGTTGGAAAGCTGCTGCAGATATGACTATCAACAGTCAAGATAGTGCTGGACACATGAATGAGCCCTTCTTGTTTTATTGGATCAATATAAGTGAAAAAAAAATAACCTACTCAATCTTTATACAATATCCCTATATACTGCTGGCAATGCTATTTGTTTCCTCACATCATAAACTATGTATGTAATACAAAAATTGCAGAGCTGCAAATACACAAGTTAGTGTATACCATCACTTTCCACATACCTCAAATGTCCAACAGTAATCAAATCAAAATGTGTGAATCTTTCTCAATCACTTTGGCATTAAACTTGTGCTTTCGTGGGTGCAGCCACCAAACTCTCACCCTATCCTTTGATCTTTGGGGCATATGAATGCCAGATGGTCCTTTACACTCCTCTATTGGAAGTTGCCCCACAACCGCCTGGTTTTCTTGCTCCTGGCTTCCAATATCAATTCAAAAAGTCTCTACACTTTTCCCATATACAGTGGTGTGAAAAAGTGTTTGCCCCCTTCCTCATTTCCTGTTCCTTTGCATGTTTGTCACACTTAAGTGTTTCGGAACATCAAACCAATTTAAACAATAGTCAAGGACAACACAAGTAAACACAAAATGCAATTTGTAAATGAAGGTGTTTATTATTAAAGGTGAAAGAAAATCCAAACCATCATGGCCCTGTGTGAAAAAGTGATTGCCCCCTAAACCTAATAACTGGTTGGGCCACCCTTAGCAGCAACAACTGCAACCAAGCGTTTGCGATAACGTGCAATGAGGCTTTTACAGCGTCCTGGAGGAATTTTGGCCCACTCATCTTTGCAGAATTGTCCTAATTCAGTTACATTAGAGGGTTTTCGAGCATGAACAGCCTTTTTAAGGTCATACCACAACATCTCAATAGGATTCAGGTCAGGACTTTGGCTAGGCCACTCCAAAGTCTTCATTTTGTTTTTCTTCAGCCATTCGGTGGTGGACTTGCTGGTGTGTTTAGGATCATTGTCCTGCTGCAGAACCCAAGTTCGTTTCAGCTTGAGTACACGAACAGATGGTCGGACATTCTCCTTCAGGATCTCTTGGTAGACAGCAGAATTCATAGTTCCTTTTATCACGGCAAGTCTTCCAGGTCCTGAAGCAGCAAAACAGCCCCAGACCATCACACTACCACCACCATATTTTACTGTTGGTATAATGTTCTTTTTCTGAAATGCAGTGTTCCTTCTACGCCAGATATACTTGGACACACACCTTCCAAAGAGTTCCACTTTTGTCTCATCGGTCCACAGAATGTTGTCCCAAAAGTCTTGGGGATCATCAAGATGTGTTGTGGAGAAATTGAGACGAGCTTTGATGTTCTTTTTGCTCAGCAGTGGTTTTCTCCTTGTAACTCTGCCATGCAGGCCATTTTTGCCCAGTCTTTTCCTGATGGTGGAGGCATGAACGCTGACCTTAACTGAGGCAAGTGAGGCCTGCAGTTCCTTGGACGTTGTTGTGGGGTCTTTTGTGACCTCTTGGATGAGTCGTCGCTGCGCTCTTGGGGTAATTTTGGGCGGCCGGCCACTCCTGGGAAGGTTCACCACTGTTCCATGTCTTCGCCATTTGTAGATAATGGCTCTCACTGTGGTTCGCTGGATTCCCAAAGCTTTGGAAATGGCTTTATAACCCTTTCCAGACTGATAGATCTCAATTACTTTCTTTCTCAATTGTTCCTGAATTTCTTTGGGTCTCGGCATGATGTGTAGCTTTTAAGGATCTTCTGGTGAACCTTACTGTGTCAAGCAGCTCCTATTTAAGTGATGCCTTGATTGTGAACAGGTGTGGCAATAATCAGGCCTGGGTGTGGCTAGAGAAATTGAACTCAGGTGTGGACAACCACAGTTATAGTATGTTTTAACAAGGGGGGCAATCACTTTTTCACACAGGGCCATGATGGTTTGGATTTTTTTTCATCTTTAATAATAAACACCTTCATTTACAAATTGCATTTTGTGTTTACTTGTGTTGTCCTTGACTATTGTTTAAATTGGTTTGATGTTCCGAAACACTTAAGTGTGACAAACATGCAAAGGAACAAGAAATGAGGAAGGGGGCAAACACTTTTTCACACCACTGTATATATATATAATACAGTATATACTGTATATATATATATCTATATATATATATATATATATATATATATATATATATATATATATATATATATATATATATATATATATATATAATTGCTGTGGGACTTTTTACTTATTGTGTTCACTTTGTTTACATGGTGGCACTATAGTTATATGAATAGTATATTATTGTTTTCAGTTGGTTTCAACTGTTTCAACTGTGTATTGAAGATTTATTTATTTGGGGTATGTGGCAGGTAATGGTATAATATTTTTGAATTTTCAGTGCTGCAATTTTGTTTAATTGGAAAGCAACAGCAACACAGAGACAGGAAATTACATCATAAATATACAATTCCACTAGGAAGAACATTATGGTAAATCAAAATAAGTTTAATAATTCCACAATACCCTACCACCTAGTGGCCAAACTAGTTGCCATACTCTAATGTATGGTTGCTGCACCATATGTATGCATGTCTATATAAATCATGCTGACAGATCTAAATAAAAAGGAAGAAACTGCATGGATCTGATCCACTAAGCACACTTTCTAAAGACATAAAAACACAGTAATAATGCACTTACATGTCATCACAAGAAGGAGCTCTTGTAAATGGCCAGTATACAGGTAGAGATGATCAATCACTGGGGCCAGAAGATAATGCAAGAGGTCACAGTCCTCTACTTGACTCCCAGTCAAGGCTCAACACAACCAGCAGCAAGAGCCTGACTTACTATCATCTTTGTTCTCTTCCTGTGTAATGTCGTAACCCAGATAGCTCACAGATGCAAAACACCATAGTACAAATAATAAATCCAAAACTCCTGTTAAATGATGGGAGCTGTGTGTATACAGTATATACAAGTGTAGTTTGTCAATATTATATCAAAGCTAAAAATTGAATAATTGTAACAAGTAACTAACTATATTTGCCTCCTGTTTTGACAACATAAACCATGAACCAAGACAATGAATATGTTACAAACAACTTGCATTTCTTAATACACCTAATTTGCAAATTTGTAAAATATATACAGTAGGCCAATGCCCTTTTTTTTAAATATCGATCTTTATTGGAAGATTATTTTAATACAGATAGTATCAACATAAAAAAGAAATACATATCTCAGAGTACTTAATGCCAACAGTCACCAATTGGAGATTGGATCAGGCAAAATAAGGCATTAATTCACATTCAGATGTGTACAGATGTTTAGAACAAAAAGAAACATTTGTGATATAACTCAACATAAGTTTGGTACCTGAACTCATTAAGACAGATAACAAAGAAAGGACAGAATTGTATCTTACAAAAAAAGAGAGATAGTGATGTTGGTCAGGGGAGGATTGGTGTTTCCTCAGCAGACAGCAGTGAAGGATTCGAGTATGGATTTTGGATGTTGGAGAAGGTAATATTTATGACGTGACTGTGTTCCTTTTGTACTCAGTCCAGCACTCCCATTTTTGTTGGAATTGTGTATTTTTGCCTTGAAGTCTTGCAAGCATTTGTTCGTGATTAACATGTGTGTTTAGAAATTGAATGGCTTTAATGGAGGAAGGCAGGGTATCTGATCTCCAGGTGCTGGCCAGGGCTCTTCTAGCTGCTATTAGGACGTAAGTGATGAAGACATGGAGTGTGTTTGGCCATTTGTCTAGGTCAATGTTGAACAGGGCAGTTTCCGGAAGCAACGGGTAGTTTGTCTTGGTGATGGAAGAGATAAAATCAGGTATTTCTTTCCAGAAAGCTGTAATCCTCGGGCAGTACCGCCATATGTGGCTAATGGATCCCACACACCTACACTTCCTCCAGCATAATGGGGAGTGGGCGCCTGGGTGACGATTCTCCAGTACTTGGGGTGTGAGGTACCATCTGTGCAGGATTTTATGAACTGTTTCCCAGTGGGATATGCATTGGGATGCTTTCTTAGCTTGTTGAAGTGCTTGACACCATTGCTGCTTTGTGTAGGCAACTCCTAGGTCTTGTTTCCAGGAGATCATGCCCAGTATTCCTCTGGTGCATAGAGCATTGTACATTATGGAGATCCCTTTTTTATTCAGATTTTCAAATGAGAAGAAGGAGAGCATTTGTTGTCGTTCATATAGTTGATTGACTAGGTTGAAACAGCTGCTTTTCCACTTGGAGATATCCAGGTCTGGAATTAGGAAAGTGGGGTGTTTGGATCAATCAGTTTTGGTTTGCTTCCTGTAGATATCCACGTCTTGAGGGTAGCCTGCTCTTTTCCCAGGAAAGTTCTGGAAATTTTGTGGGTAAGCACAGAGGCTCCTAGCAGTGCCCTGAGGTCAGAGGAGAGAGCATGCTGTTCGATTTGTACCCATCGTTTGTCTGGGGCTGGAGACCACCAGTGCTTATTTTGGTTGAGAATGGTGGCTGTGTAGTATTTGGCCAATTCAGGTGCGCCCAGACCTACATGGGTGACCAGTGTATACATGGACTCTCTTCATACCCTTGCCTTTTTATCGGACCATATGAAAGAGTTTATTATTTTTTGTAAGGTCTTAAGGTGGGTTGCTGACATTGGCAGGGGGATCGTTCTAAAGAAATATAGAACTTTTGGGTGAATGAACATTTGAGTAAATGCAATTTTCCTTGCCCAGGAGACTGTGGCTTTCGAGAGAGTTTTAGAAAGTTCAGAGATTTTGCTAAGCAGAAGAGTATTACACAGTATTACATAGTAGGTAAGGTTGAAAAAAGACACAAGTCCATCAAGTCCAACCTATGTGTGTGATGATTATTTGTCAGTATTACATTGTATATTCCTGTATGTTGCGGTCGTTCAGGTGCTTATCTAATCGTTTTTTGAAACTATCGATGCTCCCTGCTGAGACCACCACCTGTGGGAGGGAATTCCACATCCTTGCCACTCTTACAGTAAAGAAGCCTCTACGTAGTTTAAAGTTAAACCTCTTTTCTTCTAATTTTAATGAGTGGCCACGTATTATCTCTATTGTGGGGTCACCAGTATGGTATTTATAAATTGAAATCATATCCCCTCTCAAGCGTCTATTCTCCAGAGAGAATAAGTTCAGTGCTCGCAACCTTTCCTCATAACTAATATCCTCCAGACCCTTTATTGGCTTAGTTGCCCTTCTTTGTACTTGCTCCATTTCCAGTACATCTTTCCTGAGGACTGGTGCCCAGAACTTGAAGGCATACGCTATGTGCGGCTGGACCAGAGTCTTGTAGAGCGGGAGAATTATCATTTTATCTCTGGAGTTGATCCCCTTTTTAATGCATGACAATATTCTGTTTGCTTTGTTAGCAGCAGCTTGGCATTGCTTGCCATTGCTGACCCTATCATCTACTAGGACCCCCAGGTCCCTTTCCATCCTAGACTCCCCCAGAGGTTCTCCCCCCAGTGTATAGATTGCATTCATATTTCTGCCACCCAAATGCATTATTTTACATTTTTCTACATTAAACCTCATTTGCCATGTAGTTGCCCACCCCATTAATTTGTTCAGATATTTTTGCAAGGTTTACACATGCTGCAGATAAGTTATTGCCCTTGCCCCACTATCCACCTCTGACCATTTTGAGTACTCCCCATTTATCACCACCCTCTGAACTCGCCCTTGTAGCCAGTTTCCAATCAATGTAATCACCCTATGGTTCATGCCAATGGACCTTATTTTGTACAGTAAACATTTATGGGGAACTGTGTTAAATGCACCACGTCTACGGGTCTTCCTTTATCTAGATGACAACTCACCTCCTCATAGAAGAGTATAATTGGCTTTACAAATTTGGCTGCCTGGGAGGTCAATCTGATACCCAGGTATGTTATCTGGGAAGAGCGTGCCCAAGAGAAGGAGGAAACCGCTGAAACTTGTTTTTGCTTTGAAGGAGAGAGGTGAAGTGGTAGCATGAATGATTTGGAATTGTTTACTTTGTATAGTGAAATTGCACCAAACCCTTTTAAGATGTTTTGGAGGGCAGGTATGGAGGAGATGGGGGTCAGTTAGGGCAAGGAGAATATCATTGGCATATAGGGGGGCGTGGCTTGGCCGTACTCGAAGATGGCTGCTTAATCCCTAAGCTCCCGTCGCCACAGGATTTTTTATCTGCCTATCGAGGACGCCTCAACTCCCAAACACACTGCCGACATGGGAACTGCCTCCAGACAGGCGTCGACATCCCGATCCCGATCTCCCCGAGCTCAAACTGGCAATCTAAGCCAGAATATCCCGGAGATGTTCCGGAATCAAAGAAACAGCGCGGCGCCTTCCCGCCATGGTTCCTCACAAAGCCGCTCACAGACCTCCTCCCCGCTTATACTGGCTCCCCTCATGGCGGACGCTACCTCCTCCATTGTCCCACAGGGCTTACCGCCACAGGAAGGACAGCCTGTCCCTCATCAACCCCAACTAAACATCCAGGATCTGCGCTCTATTGCTGATGATATCAAGAACACCCTCTCGGCGGCCATTTCCGAGCTCCGTATTGATATCCATGCGCTGTCTGACAGGATTTATACGGTTGAAAAAATTACTGACAAGCAAGACACTGTAATCCGTCGGGCCACCAGGAAGATTGATTCCCACACCCTCCAGATGAGGGATATGCAGAGGCACATGGAAGACCTCGACAATAGAGGAAGACGCCACAATCTAAGGGTCAGAGGTGTACCGGAATCCCTTGAAGGAGACCAGATCCCTGTGGCGGTCACTAAGCTCTTCAACGACTTACTGGGCAGACCTCCACAATCCGTTATAGCTATGGAGCGCATCCACAGGGCCCTGAAACCTAGGGGGAGAGACACAGATCCCCCTAGGGATATAGTCTGCTGCCTGGTGGACTACAAGACCAAGGAAGACATTCTACGTCAGGCCCGGAGCAGACCCCAACTCCACTACGATGCCGCACCCATTCAGATATACCAAGATCTATCGGGCATCACCCTGCAGCACCGTAGAGACTTGAAGCCCCTATTGGACACCCTGCGCGGCAAAGGGATACTGTACAAATGGAAATTCCCCTTCTGCCTGTCTGCCACGAATATGGGACGCACAGCGCTTCTCAAAGTGCCAGAAGATCTGCCTCATTTCTGTAGCACCCTCGGCATAAATCTTGTGGATGTCCCCAATTGGTATGCCCCCTTCCGTCACTCACTAGCCAAATCGGACAAACATCAGGATGAACCGATGGACGCACAAACCAGCAGACACCGCAGGAGGCGATCCCCCTCGGGACATGGCCGTCAAGGAACCCTGAGTCCCAATACTCCACCTAATTCCAGACAGGCTCGTAGGGACCACTAAACCCGCGCTGCATGTGCCCTTCTACACAGTTTTAACTGGCACAAGTTTACTGGTCAGGACTCTGCAGTTACATTTTAATCCTCAGGATTGCATCGTGCCGTGTTATGACAGTTGATGGTTTTTATTTCCCTTTATATGCCTGAACTTTACTCAACTTTAACTTTCTGATGGTAGGTCCGCTACCCGCTGACGGGACTTACACCCTGCTGCCCTTCTCAAGCTCTACGGCTTTACTTGGACAAGCGCAAGTTCGCCTCACGGTCAGAAACCGTGTCTGCCGCCTGAAGCAACTGGGCTGAATATCAAGCGACCCAGACTACAAGCCCCATAACTCCCTGCGATACTTCAACACCACCTGACTTATTGACGCGCTCCCTGCTGGATGACCTGCGCCATCTGTATTTCGTCTGTAAACTACAAGCGGATATCCGACCGCCTACATTGCGCACCACAACGGATCCCTCCAGCGACTCCGGAGCTCTACATGGCCGCGGGATGAGAAACCCCTCCGTTGACCCAACAACTTTTCACCGACGGGACCTCTGCTCCCCTGCATGCACTATACCGCCCGAATATACAAGTACACCCCTTGCCCCTTTACCTGTCCCTGAAGCTCTGTGTATCTCCCAACGGCTAGGACTGCTCACGGGATGGACGGACTGACCACCTCGGAAGGACGGGGCATCGATTATACCTAGGCTGCCGACAGACTCTCCACTCTGATGCCCGTCAATGTGGTTGGTCTACACGTGTTTTTTTTACAGGCATAGCGGTTAATAACTACCAGCTCTCTAATGTATACACATCTTTATGCACTCTTTCTATGGCTTGCTATGTCTCTCCTGGAATTGTTTTTATACTGTTTACATTGTCCCACCAGCTCTTGAAGTGTACTCTCCAATGCACTTTAATTGGCGACCTCACCTCACAACCTGATGATATGACTCCATTATTTGACTGTCGCTTACGCTTTCCTGCCTACACAATGCTACACCTAATATTATCTTGGGTTTCTTTAAACAGATATAGCTGTTAATTACTACCCGATCTGCAGTATATCTAAATTTCCTGTGCACTCTTTAAATAGATCCATCCCTCCTGTAAGTGTTTATACCCTAATTACTTTTACTCTACTGGCTTATGAGGTGTGCTCTCTCCTGAGCATTGATTGGAGGACTTCACCTCACGTCCTTTTGATGCACCTCCGTTATTCGATTATTGCTCAAGCTTTCCTACATACACATTACCACATCTGGAACTGCCAGGGGCTTATTTTAACGGGCATAGCTGTTAGCTGCTACCTGATTTATACTTATAATACAGTCCAAGTTCTTGGGCACTCTTTACATAGATTGATCTATCCCTCCTCTAAATGTCTGTAGCATATTTACGTTTATTATACTGATTCCTGACTTCTGAATCCTGAAGTATGTTCTCTCCTGCGAGGACCCCACCTTGGGACCTTATGATGTATCTCCATTATCAGATTACTGCTTCAGCTTTCCTAGTTGTACATTGCCACACCTGAAATTATCAAGGGTTTGTTATACCCCTTCACCCACGGAGACAATACTCCTACTCAATGTCCCTGTTGGTTCCAAGTGCACACTCTCTACCTCCCCCTACTGCGACTAACATCCCTGTGGCGACGGGATGTATGTTCAGTCACCGACATACATCCTTCGGTGTTCGACTTGGGTCAACCCCCACACAGTGGTATACGGCGGCACAGGCATCCTATGGTAAGTGCTGGTTCCGCCTATACCCTGTACACTTTAGATCCGACCCCTTCATCGAGGAAATCCGAAGTATCTAAATCCTCGTAGTGATCTCCCCTACTGGTCGATACTCTGACCATATACCCATCCCACTGCTCCCCGCCTCACCTATTGAGACCCCTCTATTTCTAGTCCCACCCCCCGATGGCGGCTGCTTCCTCCCCTTCCACAGATGGATACACTGCTGCGCCTGCTTCTACAACGCTTAAACTGTGCTCCCTGAATATTCGAGGACTCAATACTCCTGAGAAAAGGTCCCAACTACTCTATTCTTTACAAAAACACAGGATACACATAGCCCTGATCCAAGAAACCCACTTTAGAACGGATGCTTTACCCAAGCTCCATAATCATTACTTCCCCTCGGTACACCACGCTACTAATGACACGGCTAAATCAAAGGGGGTTTCTATCCTGATCTCCAAAAATTGCCCTATCCAAATTACAGCCACGCAAAGTGATGATTAGGGTAGATTCCTTTTCCTCAAGGGCTCGTACCTAAATAGGCCAATCACTATTGCAAACATTTACGCGCCTAATTCCCAACAAGTATCATTTTTTCGTAAAACCATGCATCAACTAACCGCATTCAAGTCTGGGATCACGATCTTAGGGGGTGACTTCAATGTCCCCCTGGCCCCCTCCTTAGACACCTCCAACAGCTCCTCCAGTATGCCATATAGAGCACTCCGTGCTATCAAGACCCAATTGAGCAATTTGACTCTTCACGATACCTGGCGCACATTGTACTCAAACGTCAAAGACTTCACTTTTTTCTCCCCACCACATAACAAATATTCCAGAATCGATCATTTTTTTCTCTCCCAAAATGACTTAACCTTCCTGACTGAAGCGACGATCGAACCTATGCTGCTATCCGACCACCATCGGATAACCATGACCTTGACATTCCCATCAACCCGCTCCAGGACGACTTTCTGGCGTCTTGATGACTCCCTTTTGATGGACCTGAGTAACTCACAGACCATCTCAGATGTGCTCTCCCACTACTTTGTAGAAAACACATCAGAAGACATCTCACCCACTAATGTGTGGGCGGCGCACAAATGCGTTGTTAGGGGTGAACTCCTCTCACTGGCTGCCAAGAGAAATAAACTCAGAAAAGCGCGTATTGAAGAGCTATCCACACGGATACACACCCTCGAACGAGCACACAAACTATCACTTGCCACCAAATGCTATGCTGATCTTTTGAAAGCCAGGGAAGAGCTCTTGACAGAATTGCAGGCAACACTGAAACGGAAATACGCGCTCAGTCAAAAAGTTTTTTATGAATTTGGCAACAAGGCAGGCAAATTACTAGCTAGAGCCCTTCAACTTAAGAAGGCCACCCATACCATCCACACCATTAAAACCCCTGCGGGTAAAGCCCTGGTCACTACAGAAGAGATATCCAACCAATTTGTCCAATATTTTTCAAATTTATACAACCTACCTGACTCGTCTTCCGGTCACATGACCCCTGATCGAACGAAAGCCATTTCCGATTTCTTATCCCAATATAGCCCTCCTCCACTCACAGAAGACTTAACTACTGATCTAGACCTGCCTATAACCACAGCGGAAGCCTTAACGGCTTTAAAACAATTGAAGACGGGAAAAAGCCCGGGCCCCGATGGTCTAACCGCCACATACTATAAATCCTTCTCCGAAACTCTTATCCCCCATTTTGTATCAGCATTTAACGACCTCACAGTCTCTCCACAAACTACCACGGAAATCTTAGAAGCCCATGTCACCCTTATCCCCAAACCGGGTAAGGACAACACTATAGTATCTAATTACCGCCCCATCTCCCTACTTAATGTAGATGTGAAACTCTATGCCAAAATTTTAGCCAATCGAATACTCCCCTTTCCTCCCACACTGATCTCGGCGGACCAGGTCGGTTTTGTCCCTGGTAGAGAAGCCAGGGACAACACATTAAAAGCCATTAACATACACCATTGGTTAACGTCGACTTCCTCTCCAGGTTTCTTTCTATCCTTAGACGCAGAGAAGGCGTTCGACAGAGTGGCCTGGGACTACATGACCGCTACATTAAAAGCAATGGGCTTCCCGTCACGTTTACTCCATATGATACTTGCTTTATACTCTACTCCCACTGCTAGAATCAGAGTCAACGGCCATCTGTCGAACGCCTTCTCCATAACCAATGGTACCCGTCAGGGATGTCCACTCTCTCCCCTCATCTTCATCTTATCCCTGGAGCCACTTCTTCGTAGGTTGAGGGAGAATCCTGACATTAAGGGAATTACCATCAAACACAAACAATACAAAATAGCCGCCTATGCGGACGACATCCTGTTGTTCCTCTCCGACCCTATAACCACCATGCCCAATCTCCTTAATGACTTTACACTATTTAGACAACTCTCCAACCTACAAATTAATTTTGACAAATCAAGAGCCCTCAATATCACCCTTCCGGATGCCTTGGTATCCCACTGCAAACATAATTTCCCCTTTGGCTGGGAACAGCATGGACTAACATACTTAGGCATTAAGATTCCAACTAGGTTGTCCAATCTATACTCCGCCAACTTCCTGCCGACATTACAAAAAACCTGAGGAGATCTACACAGCTGGCACAATGGCCGCTTCTCATGGTTCGGTAGAGCTTCAATCCTAAAAATGAACATCCTCCCCAGACTGCTCTACCTCCTGCAAGCTATTCCCATAAAACTCCCCCCCTCCTTTTTTACCTCCTACAAGAGAATGTGCAGGGACTTCCTATGGTCATCCAAGACCCCCAGACTGAGCTGGGAAAGACTGACCATCCCAAAACGCCTGGGCGGGATAGGCCTCCCTGACATCCAGAAATACCACTGGGCATGCCACCTCAAAAGAATTGTTGACTGGCACGTGCACGCTCATACCAAAGCATGGGTTCAGCTTGAAAACACCTTTGATCAAACGCCTGCCTCTCATTTACCTTGGATTCCCCGAAAATTCATTCCTACTGCCTACTCTACGCACCCGCTCATTGGTCCCACCATACAAACATTTCATCAGGCCTGTAAAACACTTGACATGACCCCATCTCCTGGACCCATGACCCCCTTAACCCAAAACCCAGACTTTCCACCGGGCCTCTACGACCGCACCCAACAAGTCTCCCCCTCGGCCACACCAATTAGAGTCCGTCAGCTCTTCCACAATGGATCTCTCCGCCCTTACTCAGACCTCCCACTAATCCTACCGGAACTTCATGTACCCTTTTTTAAATACCTTCAACTCAGGCACTTCATCCACCACTGCCAACCAACCGCCCTCTGGTGTAGAGATCTTACCCCCTTCGAAAATCTCTGTAATGGCCCGGAACCTCAAAAACACCTCATATCAAATATATATGGGCTTTTCTTCTCTACAGACAACCCAAACAGAAACATACAAAGACAATGGGAGTCCGAATTAGCCACAGATATTTCCGAACGTGATTGGGGGAATATCTTTAAACACATGCACAAAGGTTCCGTGAACGTTTCCGCTCAAGAAAATAGATACAAACTGTATTCCAAATGGTACAGAACCCCTGACATACTGCACAAATGCTTTCCAGGCACCCCTTCCATGTGCTGGAGGTGTAACAATGCCACTGGCTCACTACTCCATATATGGTGGGGATGCCCCTTGATACAACCCTTCTGGACAGCCATACACCGTTTGATCACCGACATTACGACATACTCCCCTGACTTTTCCCCAGCTCAATACTTACTTCACCACACTTCCCTACCACTATCCTCATATAAAAAGTCCCTTACCCTACACCTCATCAACGCCGCCACCATGTGTATTCCAACCCATTGGGGAACTATTGAAATGCCTACCGTCACCGAATGGATTGATAGAGTAGATAGGATTGCAGATATGGAAAAACTCATCCAACAGGCCAAAGAAAACCCCACCAAATATCATAATACTTGGGCTTGTTGGTTACATTTTAGAAATCCTATAAGTGTTGGACCTCTCACACCAACGTAGTTAATTGAACGCTCACCCCTGGAAGGAACCCTAACTCTCTACTGTGTCACTAGTCGAATCCGCCACCCCTCTCCCCTCAACTTTTATCCCATTACATATACTTTTGCTCGTTTTTGCCCCCTTTTTCCAGATATACCACACCACCTACTATACTCTCTGAGCACCACTCATGCCACCCTTGGAGTACACTGCCTCCCTGACCAACACCAGTATCACCATCTACACCCAGAATTGGGTTACAGTTATGCTTATAGGGGCAATGCAGTCACAACTCATTGTTATTCCGCATGCACACTACTAACCACCCAACTCTTTCTGATCCCCTTACCCGTGCACAGCTAGTTCCCCACAGGGGTGCACGGAGGTTGTGGCACCGCATCACGGTTAGTTTCGTTGTGAACGTACCCACAATTCCCCGCTGACTCATTCTGACTCTTCTAAAATTGCAAGCTATTCCATGCCTTATTTGAACCTTTACTACACTGACTTGTTTTCATTGTTCATTGTTCAATGTTCTCTTTACAGCCTCCTTCATTTTTACTCCATTTCAAACTGCAGGTGGCCATTGACCGTAGTTAAACAATGGTCTTACGTATATACACTGTGCAAGATTGGTTACCGGTACTTTTATAACAGTTGTACATTTTCTGCTTACTATTACTTATGCTACAATTGTAAAAATTTTGTATGATTTCATGATTGTATTGTACACAAACTTCAATAAAATATTATTGTAAAAAAAATCATTGGCATATAGGCCTATTTTGTTTTCCTCCTGCGCTATTCATATGCCTTTAATTGTTGTGAAAGTGCGGAATGATTTTGTTAATGGTTCAATTATTAGGGGGAAGATGAAAGGGGATAGTGGGCACCCTTGCCTGGTTCCGTTGGTAATGTCAATGGCATGCCAGATATCCAGACCTTGGCGCTGGGGTTGGAGTATAATTCTAGTATGGCTTGGCCAAAGGGGCCAGTGAGACCAAATTTGTTTAGCACTTGTTGGAGATATCCCCAGTGTACTCGGTCAAATGCCTTCTCTGCATCCAAAGATAGGAGCAGAGAAGGTGTTTGATGGTGGTCTACCCATTGGATCAGGTTGATAAATCTTCTGGTGCTATCTGGGGCCTGTCATCTGTTGATAAACCTGACTTGGTCTGGATGTATCAGGGTAGAAATGAATGAGTGTAGCCTGTTGGTTATTAGTTTAGTATAAATTTTGATATCGCTGTTGAGTAGCGATATAGGTCTAAAGTTTGCAGGATTGGTTGGGGTTTTCCCTGGTTTAGGTATGGCTACTATTTAGGCTTTTAGGGATTCTTTAGAGAACAAACCTACTTTTTCAGCTTGATTGGTTACTTCGCTAAGATACTGCGCTAGGGTGTCAGCAAAGGTTTTGTAATATTCGTTACTATAGCCGCCAGGACCAGGAGATTTGTTTGCAGGCAGGGTATTTATGGCGTTAAGCACTTCCTCTCAGGTGAAAGGAGCTGAGAGGGAAGCTTGTTGAGATGAGGTCAGTGAGGGTGTGTTTATTAAACCCAGGAAGGTCCATATTTGGGTTTCTGAGGGAGGTTGGAAGCCTGGTGCTTGTTGTAAATTGTACAAGGATGAATCGAATTTGCTAAATGCGTTTGCAATTTCTAGGGGGTTAGTGATGGTTCCCTTCTTTGGGTCAGTGAGCGAGGAAACATTAGGTTTCCTTATGGTTTGATTGATTTGTCTAGCTAGGAGGGTGCCTGCTTTGTTAGCTTGAGTGTAAAAGTTGAGTTTAGATCTTTTAAGCGCACGTTCATGTTGGCTGAGAAGGCAGTTGGCAGATTTTGTTGTAGTTTGTCAAGGGTGAGAGCTACATTTGCGTCTAACAAAGTTTTATGTTGTTCAAGAGTTTGTATCTGAGCTAGTATATATGCAATTTCCTTGTAATTCCTCCTCTTCTCATGCGTGCCTATTTTTATCAAGATACCTCTCATGAACACCTTGTGTGAATTCCATAGCACAAACTTATCTATTTCTTCTGTTGCATTTAGCTGGAAGAAAGAGGTTAGTTATTGTTTGATCTACCCCTTGGGGTTGGTAAGAAGAGTCACCAAAGAGACGTGTTTTTTTTTCAACAGAGTCTCAAAGATTTCTAATGAGACTGGGGCATGGTCTGACCATGTGATGGAGTCAATCTCCGTCTTGGAGATATGTTGTAGTGTGAGCTTGTAGACAAGGAACAGATCAAGTCTCGAGTAAGATTGTTGTGGTTTGGAAAAAAGGTATAATCCCTTTCACTGCCATGTAGGCTTCTCCAAGCATCATAAAGGTTTGTGTTAGTGATAAATGAGGATAGTGAGGATGTTCTTTGGGGATTTGGGGATTTGGGGTATCATTAAAGTCCCCGCAGATTATAAGGTGTCCTTGGGCTTTTTGTTTTATTTTTGCTCAGATTTCCCGAAAAAAAAAGAGCGTCGGCGTGTGTTAGGTGCGTAGAGGTTGATCAGAGTAATCTCGGTGTTGTCTATATTGGCTTGTAGTATAGTTAAATGGCCAGCTGGGCCAGAGTAGAAGTCATAAATTTGAAACTGTAGAGAATGTAATATTGCTATCATGACTCCTGTGCATTTAGTGTCAGCATTTTCAAAAAAGTAGTGTGTAAAATCTTTGTGTTTGCAAGTGGGAGGGTTGGATTGATTAAAGTGTGTCTCTTGGATGCAAAGGATCTTAGTGTGGCCTCTTTCCAGAGGACAGACCTTTTATAGGGAGTAATGAAGCCCTTGGCATTAATGGAGGTTATTTTGACCATTGGGCGGTATGGATAAGCTTGGAGATGGAGCTAAAACACAATGCATACAATACGATTAGTGAATAAACAATTACACCCTATCTTGGTTGAATAGAAAATTTCAGAAAGTAACAAGACATATATATATACCTGAACAATTATGCACTAACTGTGACGCATGAGAGTAGCAGGCTGCGTTAAATGGCATAGGAACAATGTGAAATCTGCATAGCAGACTCATCTACCGGGGGGTGTAGAATATCATCAGAAGTTCGATCCACTTTCCTCTCATCTAGGAAGAGGTTAACAGAGTGAGAGTTGACTGGATGCCAGGTTAGTTGCCCATGATAGTCTGGGATCAAGATGGGGGAGTTGTCTCCCAATCTTTTGAAAGATAATGAGTTGTATGTTTCTTCATGCTGGGTGGAGGATGTGTTGCATGGTACCCCCATTGTGAGAGATATTTCAAGCCATCATTCGGAGTCATTATGGGAAATACTTTGTCTCAGTATGTTAATAGGAGTTTTGTGGGATGTCCCCAGCTATATTTGATTTGTTGAGCTCATAAGATTTCCGTTATAGGTCTGAATTCCCACCATCTAGCTGAGGTGGCCTGGGATATGTCTGCATAGATTGCGAAGTGAAAGAATGGTTCCGGTAGGGATTTTAGTTTCCTGGCAGTGAACATGAGCATATCTTTCATGTGAAAAAAGTGTATACGTGCGATTACATTATGTGGTATTGAGGCTGGAAGGAAGCTAGGTTTAACAAGGTGGTGTGCCCGGTCAATGAGTAGATCTTGTTTGGAGACTGATGGCAGGGTCTTTTTTAAAAAATGCTTGTAGGTATTCAATGAGCTCTGGCTGCGTCACAGATTCAGGTATACCTCTGATTTTTAGATTGTTCCTTCTGGACCTGTCCTCTAGGTCTGCCACCTTGTCTTTTAGTCGCTGTATTTCCCATGATTGATCCTGGTAGGTATCCACCAAGTCATTGTGAGCTGAAACTACTTCCCCTACCTTTGATTCTAGGTCTCCTGTTTGTTCGGCGATGTGGGTGATCTGCGTTTGTGTGTGGCTGATTGCTCTGTCTATGTTGGATTGAATACCCATATAGAGTGACTGCAGCATATGTTTGAGCTCTGATACAGTGGCAGGCTTATCTGAGGTAGGGGATTCCTCAAGGGGGTTGTCAGGCTCAGTGAGTGGCAGCGGTGTCAGGTCAGGTGAGAGATTACGTTTTTTACTTACATGTGCCTTGGATAGAGTGGATTGCAGTGGTAAGGAGGCTGGTCTCTTTTGGGGGTCTTTATGGGGTGACTGGAGATCTGTGATGTCCTCTGTGAGTACTGATTCCTCCTCTGTGCCTGTGTCAGCGTGTCCATGCAGCCATGCAGCTGATGCTGCTGTGCTCTGTGTGCCAGTGCCATCTTGTGATTTCTCCTCAGATTGCCTGGGGAAGAAGTCTGTCAGTTTGCGGGGCTGCACAAGTGCAGATTTCCACCTGAATGATCCCTCCTTGTTGCGGATGTCATTACCCGCCGTAGTGACAGGTACCTGGTCAGACAGCATTGCTTTTTGGAGCTCTGAGAGGCTGTGGATCATCGGAGCTGCAGCTAGGACACTCCCCCCAATGCCCTTTTTTTATCCACTGGCTCCATTATCTGTAGAACCCTATAATGAGTTTTCCCATGTTAATCATGTGTAGTCCTACCATCCACACATTAGCACTGTGTATTAAATAGGTTCTGATCATATACTATATATCCTGCAGTTGCACTGGTTGATGTCATTACCAGTGCCTCAGAAAACCATAAAGTAGCAGAAAGGTAAGTTTCTTTTGAGTAAAATAACATTCAGATATTCAAGATATGACTGCAATTTATTTTCTATTCAGCATTCAGAGTTGAATGCACATATGTTTTTTCTTTTTTCTTTTTTTTTTAACTTTTTCTGGAGGGTGGGGGGTTCCGATTTAATAAAAGAACAACACAACCAAACTTGAATTATCACATTATTTTTCAAGATGAAATGTGTCCATTTAAATTATATAATGCAATTCTAACAACAAAAATAGGTAACTGTAGCTCAGTGTAGCAAAATTGACAAGTTATATCCAGACAACAGCAACTAAAAATTAGTTCTGATTGCTTTCTGTGGTAATTAAAAAGCTGTATGTGCTAGTTTCTAATTAATCCATCTTGTACTATGATATTAAAACTATCAATATGAACACATAATATTAATATTTTAGAAGTTTGTTTTTTTCTATTAAACAAAGACACAAAATATTTTTTTTTCTACTAATTAAACTTACAGAACAACAAACCAGCTGCTATTTTTCTAGCAGCCATTTGTTCTCTTTCTTGGTGGTTAGTGAATCTGAAATGCAGTTATCTAAATGGAAAAGGCCCAAGCTATATTTAATTCAGTTTTTTTTTTTCCCTAAATGGTGAGATCACTGATATATTCTGGGTCTCTTTCAACCATTCAATGTAATAGATGCAAAGCTTTAAAGTAATTGTAAAGGCTTGTTTAAAAAATAAATAAATAACAAACATGTTATACTTACCTCCTCTGTGCAGTTGGTTTTGCACAGAGCAGCCTGGATCCTCCTCTTCTCGGGCCTCTCTTTGCTGCTCTTGACCCCTTCCTCCTATCAAGTGCCCCCCAGCCAGCAGCTCTCTATGGGGGCACCCAAGCCGAGTCAGAGCTCCGTGTATCCATTCAGACACGGAGCCCAACCTGGCCCCGTCCCCTCTCTCCCCTGATTGGCTGACTGACTTTTATTGACAGCCGTGGGAGCAAATGGCACCGCTTCTGTGTCTCTGCCAATCAGGAGGAGTGTCCTGGATGACTTAGATACTCGTAGACATCCCTGGAGAGAGATGGGGCTTAGGTAAGTAATTGGGGGCTGCTGGGGAGGCTGCTACACGCAGAAGGTTTTTTATCTTAATGCATAGAATGCATTAAGATAAAAAACCTTCTGCCTTTACAACTCATTAATATCACTATTTGAGTTGAAAATTTAGTCAACATATTTTAATGTGTCTTCCTGAATCTACAAAATTCTGGGTCGGCTCAGTTCTCCCCTTCAAAATATTTTAAAAATACACAAAAATATTAAAATATTATTGTGCGATGGGTGCGCTTTCAATCAACCTTAAAATTATAGTGTAGATGTGATTAAAAATCCTTGTGCAAAAAGTGCTGCATATGTGGTGTGTAAAACCTCCCTTAAATCCGTGCACTGTGTATATATAAATACATAAAAACATAAATAAATAAATAAATGCTTTTCCTAATTGTGGTACCAGTGGGTATGTGATAATTGTGGGATAGTCCTTTAGGTGAAAAAGCGTTTAAATTGGGTAAAAACGCGTTTATTATAGGACCCTTATAAGTCCATGCATCTAATAGATGCCTCCTGAGGATTTATTGCGGTCGCTTGACAGGTGTTTCTCCTTAATTAGTTCTGGGGCTTTAATTAAATAATTACCATTTGCAATCCAAAAAGGTAAAATAAATAAATAAATAAATGAAAAAACTCCAAACACCTTAGATTGGTTAGCCTAAATCACCTTTGATGTTGAACAAAGATTAGAAGATGTAAAGGATACAAGATAAGCACCGTCAGTGAATATATGTTTTAACAGGTATAAACGTTTCACTTTCACTTATCTTGTTAGGGTGTTTTCTTTCCTGCTGGTCACGATCTCTTTATCCTTTCCGTGTTTGCATGAGGATATAAAACAGATACAAACACATTGCGCAGTATTAAGACATAATCCCTTGATAAAGTCACGTGGGCGTGACGCAACGCGTCGGGAGGAGGAGCCAAGTGACGCTACCGAGACGAGCAGGGCAGGGAGCCCTTACAGTGCCTGACATATTTCTCACCACCGCGCTCAGATCGCAGGGTGCTGTGTAAGTAGACTGGCTTAAGCCACAACCTATGCACACCAATCAAAGTATAACAATACTGCGCAATGTGTTTGTATCTGTTTTATATCCCCATGCAAACACGGAAAGGATAAAGAGATCGTGACCAGCAGGAAAGAAAACACCCTAACAAGATAAGTGAAAGTGAAACGTTTATACCTAATAAAACATATATTCACTGACGGTGCTTATCTTGTATCCTTTACATCTTCTAATCTTTGTTCAACATCAAAGGTGATTTAGGCTAACCAATCTAAGGTGTTTGGAGTTTTTTCATTTATTTATTTATTTTACCTTTTTTGGGTATTATTTAATTAAAGCCCCAGAACTAATTAAGGAGAAACACCTGTCAAGCGCCCGCAATAAATCCTCAGGAGGCATCTATTAGATGCATGGACTTATAAGGGTCCTATAATAAACGCGTTTTTACCCAATTTAAACGAACTAATTAAAGGAGAAAAAATTCTGGGTCGGCTCAGTTCTCCCCTTCAAAGTCAACCATCAATAATGTAGCTTGCTACATTAATTTACACACACTCTACAAGAGTGTATTTCCAAGAATGCAGTGCAGTCAGTTTAAGCCTAGGTTCACACTGTAGCGATGCGGGAACCAGCGCGATTCCATACATATAATGATGTATCAAGCTGCAATTAGAAATATATGGAGACATTTGGTTAACTGCATGCAAAACCACAATACTTACACACCAGACACCTTCTATGTAGTTTATTCCACAAATATCAAGAGGAGCATGTAGCAATAAGCAATAATTGGTATATAGCATAGTAGTTAACTTTTAAAGAGCTACGGCAGTATGCATCTATGCTTTTTCTTACAAAAAAAAGTGTGCATGGCTCTCATAGTGTGTTTAGTGATACCAAAGAAATATTTCGAAAATATGATATTATTATTCATGTAAAACAAGACCTATATCTTTTTCCCATTTGCACTTTTCTATTGATTCAGTTTATCAAGTGCAAGTCAATAAGAAGTAAAGTGTCAAGATAATATCCCTGGTGGATAAAGCCTACTGCACAATTTTTGGGTTTGTGATGTCATCACACACCCAGATACCCAGAAGTGCCCAGCCTGAGCCTTGGGATAGCTTTCTTGTATACAAGCACTTTTACTTTTAATCTTTTGAGTATATTGGCACATTTTATAAAAATTTTAAATGACTGGTTTTACACTATGTGACTTCTTTGGTCCTTTCTTTGTACTATGGTGGAGCCTTGCAATTTGGATGATGGTGATTACTGGTGGAATAATCAGAAAAGAGGAGGGCCATGCCATCCTGTGTGGTATTCCATATATACCATCACAATTTTGACTCCCTCAGAGTCAATGTATTCTGGTAAGCCTATTTTAAGAGAACTTGGTGATGAATCACTGATGTGATTAATTGAAGGACGAAGAATCACATTTCCCTTGATGAAGAGTTTTTCAAGTTTTATGCTTTGGGACTTTCTTTATTGTACTTTTTTTTTTCTTTTATGGACTCACGTACAGTATATGATTTTGATGTTTTGCTATTTTGGCTTTAACAGTGCTGCACTTTTTTAAGGACTACTACAAAAAATGTATCTCTGGTAAAAGATATATATATATATATATATATATATATATATATATATATATATACATACTGTATATATATGACTTTAATGTGAATTTGGAATTCAATATCATGACATATCTACAGACAGTTATAAAATAGGATGTAAGAACTTTGAATTCCTCCTGCAAGTTAAAAAAAATGCCACCTTTAACCTTTTGTTACTTCTATTTTGAAAAAAAGAGTTTCTATTATAATTCATTTTATTCCTTAATGCAACTTACCCCGACTTCTAAAAAAAATCAGTTTTACAACCCAAGCAGTGATGCCCAACTGGTGATTTTTATACAATAGCTAAATGTCATCACTGTATCTTACATTAAGTTCTAAGAAAGCCAAGTGGTACTGTATTTGATTACCAGAATATAGGCATATGAGAATTTGCACTGAGGGCATGCAGAGCATCATATTTTTCTGTTTATTCCCAGGAAAGTAGTAGTAGTAGTTTTCAGTGAGAAAGAGATCCAGGTAGAGGCCCACCAACATTCCAACCCTGTCAACCATTCTGTGGTCACCGCTGCTTTGTCAATCAATCCATTTTCACAAATACACATATCAATTATTTTCACACTAGTTTTAGATAACTTTTTGTGTCTGAATAAAAAATAAAAAAAGCTCTTTGAGATTGAACAATTTATTCTCTTACTGCATACTTTATGTGCCTTAACACATTCTTTTAGCGTGACTGACTCATTAGGAAGCAATACGACACTATGGGGTTGATTCACTATGAGTGGAGAGTGCAACATTTGGTGAAGTGCTGCATAGAAACCAATCAGCTTCTAATTTCAGCTTGTTCAATTGAGCTTTGACAAAATACCTGGAAGCTGATTGGTTTCTATGCAGGGCTGCACCAGATTTTGCACTGTCTGCTTTTAGTAAATCAACCCCTAAATCTCTGAAGAAGCATTTACCCAATAGGAAGTAAATTCATATTCATCTCATGCATATCAGTATCTTACATATAAAACTTTAAATGCAACATTGAAAAAATAGATAGGTCCTGCACTAGTAAGACAAAATGTAGCACATATAAAATACTTTTATTATAAAGACAGATTAGGAATGTTGGCATATTTAGATAATACCAGGCAGCATCCTTGATCCTCATAATAAAGTAGGTGAACATTAATCCCATCTATGTATCAATACCAGGTCCACCATAAAGTACTGCAAAATGCATTCCAATCAGAGGAAAAGTAAGCTAACAAACTGTAAAATCATAATGGATGATAACACTATTGCATCAGAAAAAAATGGACCTAGCATCTACCATTTGTTTTCATAAGACAGTGGATCTTAATTCAAATCCAAAGATTTGCAATGTTATAGGAACAATTTTTTTACATTTTGCCTAAGTAATACCATAAAAATAAACCTTTAATCTTAAATTCATCCTGAAAAATAAAGTGCATGTCCTATTGTGTGGTTGTGCCTAAGCATATGTGTGTCTACAGCTGTATATCTACAATCTGCAATTTAAGGCTCTACTGCCTCTGACCACCAGTAGCAGGACATTTTGAGTGAGATTTGGTGATATCACTGCTGTTCTGCTTATTCTTTGCTGGGGGCTCTAACATTAAGAAGCAAAGCCTTGCCTTTACCAAGATGGCTTCCTCTGCACAAAGACACAGTGCACAATAAGTATGTTAAGTCAGTAATGAGGGAAATATTGAATACAGGGAGAACATAAGCAAAATTAGTAACTAATCATTTGCCTATTGATCTGCTTTTTTTGCACAGCTTCCAAAGATCAGTTCCTCACAAGATAATACATGCATGCATGATAAGGTATTTGTAAAAGGTAAGGAATTATGAGGGCTATACTAATAGGTATTTAATATCTTTTAGAAGATACAGTACTATCCTGACAACGTCTTCACCTGCCTTTTTGTCCTGAAGGATGGCACGATCTTTGTTCAAATGTCTGACAAAATCATTTCCCTGCTCTAGTCTCTTATCTTGTAACTTACTATAAATACAGAGATGTAGTGTGATCTCCAGGTAAGAGAAGACTGAGGAACTGCTTCAACACACCGTGTATCTACATTTGAATAAAATAGTAAATATAATAAAAAAATACATTATTTAATTGTATTCTCGTAAAAACTATTTATTTCATTTTATACAGAAGCAGCTATATTTTGTCAGACACTCCTGCTTTGTAATACAAAGCAATTACCAGCTGTCATTTTGACTGCTGATAATTGGCAGTAATAGTGCTGGGGGAAGCAGCATCAGAGGTAAATGAGCTAGATTTAAAAGCTGCATCCAATAAACATAGTTAAAGTTTTTTAGTACGTATCTCCTACGTTCAAAATCCTCATGTTCAAAATACTAAAATTGCAGGTGCTACTGCTCCTTCATTGGCAAACAAGCAGGCTGTGGCTAGGTCAACTTGATCATGACCAAGTTTACCCAAGGAATCCCGTTTTGGGTCTTAATCTACAGACTGAAAAAAACAAAACAGTGTATCACATAAAGTCATGTGGCAAAGTACACCCCTTGAAAATTGTTGACTTTTTTTAACATATCTGAACAGGCAAACAGAAATGTAATCAAACACTGCAAACTGATAACGGATGGGAATATACTTGAATGAAAACAAGAAACAAAAAAAAACAAAATTGTACCATTTCGCTCAACAATAATATCAAAAGGTGTCATGGTATACTGTGGAAAAGGTAAGTGCACCCTTGGCATCAGAAGCTGGCATTGTCCCTTTTTAACAGAATCAGGCATTTTGTATAACTTACCACCAATCTCTAACACTGAAGTTTGACCACTTCTCCAAGCAAATTTACCTCATTTGCAAGATGTTTGTAGGTCTCCTTGCACAAGCTGCCAGTTTCAATATCCCCCACAAAATTTCAACAGGATTCAAATCAGGGATTTAGCTAAGACAGTCAATAATCCTCTATTTGTTTTTTTCTGAGTCAATCATTGGTTGATTTTCTAATGTGTTTTGGATCATTATTAAGTTAAAAAGTCAATTTCTGGTTCAACGTTTTGTTTTGGACAGATGGTCTCACATTCTCATCAAGCACACTTTAATATAGTGCAGAATGTATAGCTGACTCGATAACTGCATGCTGCCCAAGTATTGACGTTTTTTAAGATGTATCTTTTATGATCTAAATCCTAAAGGGGTTAATTTGAGATGCTACTGCTCCTTCATTGTCCAATAAGCAAGCTGTAGGCTGTAGTTACATAGTTAGTCAGGTGGAAAAAAGACACACATTCATCTAGTTCAACCAATCAAAGAAAACCAAAAAAAAAATCATGAATTCCCATATACAGAATCCTATACCCACAGTTGATCCAGGGGAAAGCAAAAAACCTCAGCATAGCATGATCCAATTTGCTACAGCAGGGGAAAAAAATCCTTCCTGATCCCCCAAGAGACAATTGGATATTCCCAGGATCAACTTTACCTATAGATGTAAGTATCCAGTATATTATGTACATTTAGGAAAGAATCTACTGAGCTGGTCAGAACCACCTCTGGAGGGAGTCTATTTCACATTTTCACAGCTCTTACTGTGACAAAACTTTTCCGTATTTGGAGATAAAATCTCTTTTTCTCCAA
The DNA here is from genome assembly GCA_028564925.1 of Lithobates sylvaticus. NCBI lineage: Eukaryota > Metazoa > Chordata > Amphibia > Anura > Ranidae > Lithobates > Lithobates sylvaticus. The sequence continues at coordinate 520,917,453 of CM053026.1, forward strand.
ACCTCTGTGATGACTTTATTAAGGTGAATAACTCACCAACAAATTTCACTATATGGACCCCTTATGTATTTGCGCACCTTGATCATATCCCCCCTTAATCTCCTCTTCTCAAGAGAGAATTCATTCAGTTCCTCCAATCTTTCCTCATAGCTGAGCTCCTCAATGCCTCTTATCAGTTTGGTTGCCCTTCTCTGCTCTTTCTCCAGTTCCCTGATAACCTTCTTGAGAACTGGTGCCCAAAACAGATTTGAATACTCCAGATGAGGTATTACTAATGATTTGTTACAGTTGCAAAATGATATCTTTCTCTCTGGAGTCCATACCTCTCTTAGTACAAAAAAGGACTTTGCTTGCTTTGGAAACTGCAGCTTGGCATTGCATGCTATTATAAAGCTTATGATCTACTAAAAAACCCAGATTCTTCTTCACTATGGATTCCCTCAGTTTTACTCCTCCTAGCATGTGTGATACATGAATATTCTTAGCCCTTAAGTGCATAATTTTACATTTATTAACATTAAACCTCATTTGCCACATAGTCGCCCAATTAAACAGTGCATTGAGGTTGGCTTGTAAGTTGAAGACATCCTGTAAGTATGTTATTCCACTACAAAGCTTGTTGTCATCTGCAAAGACTGAAATCGTACTTTAAATCCCAGACCCAATATCATTTATAAAGATATAAAAAAAATAAGTGTCCCAACACTGAACCTTGGAGTACACCACTGATAACCTTAGACCAGGCATGTCCAAAGTCCGGCCCGCGGGCCAATTGCAGCCCGCGTTCCATTTTCGGACGGCCCGCCTGGTAATTTTGACATATATACCTTTTGTGGCCCCCAACGAATCCCTGAGCACCGGGGGCCACAAAAGATAGATATGCCTGCTACCTTGGAGGGGCGGGACGAGTGCGGTGCATACAGGAGAGGATTATTTCCTGTTTACATGGCGTCCTGTGTAAAAGGAAGTCCCGTCTCCTGCGCTGCCATTGGACAACTGTTTTGTCCATCATAGGAGGCAGGACTTTCAATTAAAGAGGCTGCCGATAAAAACAGGAGTTTCTCCTGTATGTCTGTTGGCGCTTGTCCCGCCCCCCTCCCTGTCTCCTCCAAGGCTGCAGATGGACATGAATCAGGCTGCAATGGTGAGTCTGCATTCATGTCAATGTGGGGGCTGCATTCATATCAGTGTGGGGGCTGCACTCATATCAGTGTGGGGGCTGCATTCATGTCAATGTGGGGGCTGCATTCATGTCAATGTGGGAGCTGCATTCATGTCAGTGTGGGGGCTACATTCATATCAGTGTGGGGGCTTCATTCATGTCAGTGTGGGGGCTGCATTCATGTCAGTGTGGGGGCTGCATTCATGTCAATGGAGTGGGGGCTGCATTCCTGTCAATGGAGTGGGGGCTGCATTCATGGCAATACGGTGGGGGATGCATTGATGGACACTGACCCTTATTTTGCTTCAAAGTTCTTTATTTAAAATTTAAGATTTTTTTCCTAAAACTTCCTTTTTAAAGTTAAGGTGCGTGTTATAAGCAGATTAAATACGGTATATCCAAATAACACACCCGAGCCCATCTATTCACCACACACAGCACAAAGGCAAGAGAATTCTTGTTGGGCAGTGTATTAGTGCTCGGACGAACACACTTAGGCCGAATTTTAATGGTTTAAAGAATGTCAGGCAAAATGGTCGGCCCTCAAGCATGTTCACTTCATCAAATCTGGCCCTCTTTGAAAAAAGTTTGGACACCCCTGCCTTAGACCATTCAGAGTAAGGATCATTAACCACTACTCTCTGAATTCTGTCTTTTAGCCAGTTATTTATCCATTTACAAACTGATCTTTCCAAGCCTGTAGACTTTACCTTACACGTTAGTCGTGTGTGGGGAACTGTGTCAAACTTTTTTTCAAAATCCAAATATACTACGTCCAGAACCACCCCTCTGCCCAAGGTTTTACTTAACTCTTCATAAAAAGAAATCAAGCTTGTATGACAACTTATGGCAGGTGGGTTAGTGACCAAGCTTAACCATGGGATCTCAATTTGGGCCTTGATTCACAGATTGCACTAATATTAACCCATGAAAACAAAACAATTTAACATATAAAGCCATGTGAAAATGTAATATACTTGAATAAGAACACAAGAAAAGTTACCTTTCTATTCATTTATTAAACAAAAATATTGTTAAATGTCATGGTGTACTGTGGAAAAAGTAATTATACCCTTGGCATCAGAATATGATATTGTCCCATTTAACAGAAATCACTTTCAAAAATCTTTTTTTTTTTATTTGGTAAATGTTTTTAAGGGCAGTGCCCAGCCCCTCATGACAGTAGTTTAACAATCCCTTGCCTATTAGTCTAGAGAAGGTCCTTACTGTTTTTTTTTAACATTAATGGGGTTCCGTCTTGGATTTAAAATTTTTATCTAATGCCTTATTGTGACCAAAGAGCTCTGTTGTTGATAGATCTGCCTTCAGTATATCATCCCAGAAGGCCTGGTTCTTGCCTATGTGTTCAATGGCAAAATGTAGTTTTGTGCTAATGTTTTGGACAGTGAAGCCTTTTTCTTAACATGTCGTGCCATGCTGGTTAAATTGGCACAATCTCTTTCTAAATGTAGATGCACTTCGACCCCAACTCTTGCAAGACTTATCTGAACTCAATGAAATTAAATTCTGGGATTCTTTTAGAATCAAATGGCAAGTTTGTGGGCTGAATTTGCTAGGCTGTCCAGTCCTGAACAAATTAGCATTTTTTTTTTTAAATGTACACCTCTATTGAATTATTTTCCTTACAGTGAAATTATTTATTTCAAATCATTTGGTGGCTTTTTAAATCCCTTGCCAGACTCATAGGATCCACACATTTCTTTCTCAGGGCTTTGAGTACCTCAAATAATCTTGGCAAGGTGACACCACACATGTCAATAACAAAGAAAACAAAAGACCCTAGATATCAGAGGTTTAAATAATTGCCAACTAATCTAGAACAACCAATTCTAATTAAACTTATTTGAAGTGGTGGTAAATATATGTGTACAGTACACTTATTTTTTTCCATATTATAAATCAGCATTTTCAGAATTTTAGATAATTAAAATAAAAACTTAATGTCACAATGTCAGTTGTATAGGTAATTTGTTAATGTACACTATATCACCATTATTTATGGACCCTACTTTAACCGATTAGGGACCAGCCACCATCATTATACTGTGGCAGGTTGGCTCTCCTGGGCGAATTGCCACAGGTGTACTTTGGGTGCTTTAAGAGTGATAGGTAGTACTTCATATTCCCATTGCACACATTCCTGGATGAGCTCTCGAGTTTGGGTGCTGTAGCAACAACCAGCTGGATACTGGTTCAAGTTACAGTAAAAATATTTGCCAGCACACTATGGAACGACATAGATAGCGTCCAAACGGGTGATTTATTGCATGATCACAACACAAGGATAGTGCCAAATCCTTGTGTTGTGATCATGCAATAAATCACCCATTTGGACGCTATCTATGTCGTTCCATGGTGTGCTGGCAAATATCTTTACCATTAAGAGTGATAGGGGCGTGCAGCATGACGCTAGAGCCAAAGCGCGTGGCTAGCGGCCGCAATGTATGCCGGCCACCCGCGATCTCTCCACAGAGAGCCAGAATGTAAACAGACAAATCCCTGTTCTGATAGGGGAGTAGCGAGAGATCTGTTGTTTCTAGTGATTAGGAGCAGCGATCTCTCTCCTCCTCCAGTCAGTCCCATCCCCCCACAGTTAGAAACACCCCCCAATGAACACATTTAACCCCTTGGTCGCCCCCCTAGTGTTAACCCCTTCCCTGCCAGTGACATTTGAACAGTAATTAGTGCATTTTTATAGCATTTTTATAGCAATGGTCCAAACATGTGTCAAAAGTGTCCGGTCTGTCTGCTGCAATGTCGCAGTCCCACTAAAAATTGCAGCTCGCCGCCATTACTAGTAAAAAAAAAAATAATAATAATAAAAATGCCATAAATCTATCCATTTTTTGTAGACGCTATAACTTTTGCGCAAACCAGTCAATATACACTTATTGCGATTTTTTACCAAAAATATGTAGAAGAATACATATTGGCCTAAACTGATGCAGAAATGTGTTTTTTAATATATTTTTTGGATATTTATTATAGCAAAAAGTAAAAAATATTGTTTCTTTTTTTTTACAAAATCGTCGCTCTTTTTTTGTTTATAGCGCAAACAATAAAAACTGCAGAGGTGATCAAATACCACCAAAAGAAAGCTCTATTTGTGGGAAAAAAAGGACATACATTTTGTTTGGGTACAGCATCACACAATCGTGCAATTTTCAGTTAAAGCGGCACAGTGCCGTATCGCAAAAAATGGCCTGGTCATTGACGGGGCAAATCCTTCCGGTCCTTAAGTGGTTAATCAATATTTTAAGTGTGCCTACTGAAATTTGGTGAAAAATTCAACATGAGTTTCCATGGGTGGTACTTACTCTATCATAGGGCACAATTATTATTTCTTTGATTCTTAAAAAAAAACCTTTTATATATTTCAAATTGAGTATGGATTAACAGTATTTAGTATTCCTTTTATTTTCTCTTGCTTAAAAAAGTCTGTCCACATTATTGTATCTGTCATAATGATTGGTGAGTTATGTTTATGTGGTATTCTCTTTGCCTATATTAAAGCAGCTTGTGTTGTAAAAGATAAAGATGCCCTTTGGGCTCTCTCTTTATGTGTTCTCTAAAGCACAAATGCTCACAGTGAGCACTTAGAGCAATAACTCAATGATTTCTTCTAAATAGTAATACATGCAACTGAAAAGAAACAGGTTCCACAATTATAAAAACAATACAAGACTATATTAAAACAAAATGTTTTCATACTAGTGGGAATATTTGTTGAAAAGGACATAAATAATAAAATGCAACCTACTGTACAAAAGATTCATACAAAAGAATCATTTAGAAAATGTAGAAAAATAAATAAAAAAACAACAATTTACCAGAATTTTAAATTATATATCTACAGCTAGACTTAAATTTGTTCTCATTTCTACATTAAATGTATATACTTGAAAATAGAAAGAAATTAAAGATGAGGTGTTTTGTATCTTATTAATATATCATTATGATACACAGCTTGAAAAGTATGCACATCTTTTGAAATTTTAATTTAAAAAATTCACGTTTAAATTAATGATTTTGGCATTAACTTCCATCAAGCATAAACAACAGCCTTCATTATTGTACAACAAGGTGATATTTATCATTGAAGCATCTTCTAAGTCTGAAACAGATGAATGACTGAGGGTAAGAGTATGAAAGCTTAGACTGAAAGGTAATCAGAGGTTGAGGAAAAGTCTATATATAGAATGAACCGATCTGTAAAAATAAAGACAGCATCAATTCCCTGGCCATCACTTATGAAATGTAAATGTCTTTTATATTTATAGCAGCATAGTTGTCAAGGATTTTAATTGCAGTTTAAAGTGACACTAAAGGTATTTTTTTTTTTTAAAATAACAAACATGTCATACTTACCTCTACTGTGCAGCTCATTTGGAAAGGGTGGCCCTGAACCTCGTCTTCTGGGGTCCCTCTGCGTCTCTCTAGGCTCCTCCCCACATCAGATAACCCCCTGGGAGAAGCACTCTCCCAGGGGGTTACCTTGTGGGCTCGATTCCGAGTCGAGCATTCAATGCATTAAGGAGAAAAAACACGAACCTTTACAACCCTTTTAAGGTAGTCATAATTAGGATTGTTTGCATTTAAACAGCAATTCAACATTTTCAACTTTTTGAATCCATCAGTGGGGATCCCCCTCCAAAAATATTTGACCCTTTTTTTTTTTATCTTGTATAGATGTAGGAGTTTAAGTGATACCACTTTTTTGGCTACCTTATTAAAGATGTAAGTTTTTGGAATAACTCAGATCCTTTCATCAGGCTTTATGCATTTCTGTAAAATGTTTCTGAACCTTACATATTTATGCACAAATTTACAAGGGAGGGACATGAAAATTAAAAAAAAAAAATTTTTAAATAAATTTTTTTTTTAGAGGTAAAGGCTATTGCAAGGAATAGTAGATTCAAATTTAGAAGTATTGCCGGGGTAATCTTCTTTAAAATACTGACCCTGTGGTTGTGGGGGTCTGTAGGTGAGGAGATAATCAGAATTCTTTACATGGAGTTCAACCTTAAAATCCATATCCTCTGGTATCAATATTGTCTTTTTTTCCCTACCCTTTTATTTACATGCTACTTTCAGTCGAGATCCCCTGGCTGAAGGCTGAATGTGCAAGGTAGGGATGAGTTATGGATGTTAGAATGCTAACAACCAGGTGAAACTGCTACATTTAGCAGTGGTAGTAATACTGCTGCTAAATATTTCACTTTCCACGACCACCATGCATTCATGCAAACTGTTGATGGATTTACAACCTGGGACATTTTTTTTTTTGTTTAACAAATACATTTGCCAAATGTGATATGTGTTTATGCATTACATACTTTTTGTGAATGAGTAACCAAAGGTACTATGTGCCCCTTGATATTTCATGTGGAGGGAACAGATATTTGGAGGCTCGCCTATTCCAAAGATGGCTTCCAGATTCTGATGTGTTGCCTTTGTAGACACCCACATATTCTGAACAATGGATACAAGGGAAAGGCCCTTGTCACCATCAACATGGGACATGGTGCTTTGCTAGAGGCATGGGACGATTCTCATATCGGGAGCAATGGGAGAGCCCAGCCCTTGTTTTTGTTGTTTTCATTAGTTAACATTAACAACTATGTTAACATTAACAACATGTGTTTTTATTTGGGGACATGTGTTTTTATTATTTGGGGACATGTGTGTTTTGGGGACATGTGTGTTTACACTGTGGGGACACTACACTGGTGATCCGTGAGTAAAAAGCTGTAAAAAAAAGCAGCTAATACTCACTGATCACCAGCCGGCTGCAGCGATCCGCTCTCCTCTCCTCACCGACGACTTCCGTGTGAGGAGAGAAGAGCCGATTGCCTAGCAACCGGCTGTTTGCTTACATCACATGACGGCTGTGATTCGACATGGCCGTCATGTGATCAGGAGGGCCAATCACAGAGCCCTCCTGCCGATCCGAGATGCGCTCGTGTCACACTCGTATCACCAGCGCGCACGATCCCGCTACTTCTGAAGGACGTTCCGGAACATCCTATCAGAAGTAGACGGCTCCCACCCAGCCGTATATGTACAGTGGCCGGGTGGGAAGTAGTTAAGGAGCAGTAATTTTAATGATGCTTAAAGTGCAACAATAAAAATAGAAAATTCCTTTAAATATAGTGCCTGGGGAATTCCCTTCTGCCTGTAAAGTGGCACACCGGTACCATGTACAGTGGTGTGAAAAAGTGTTTGCCCCCTTCCTCATTTCCTGTTCCTTTGCATGTTTGTCACACTTAAGTGTTTCGGAACATCAAACCAATTTAAACAATAGTCAAGGACAACACAAGTAAACACAAAATGCAATTTGTAAATGAAGGTGTGTATTATTAAAGGTGAAAAAAAATCCAAACCATCATGGCCCTGTGTGAAAAAGTGATTGCCCCCCTTGTTAAAACATACTATAACTGTGGTTGTCCACACCTGAGTTCAATTTCTCTAGCCACACCCAGGCCTGATTATTGCCACACCTGTTCACAATCAAGGCATCACTTAAATAGGAGCTGCTTGACACAGTAAGGTCCACCAGAAGATCCTTAAAAGCTACACATCATGCCGAGACCCAAAGAAATTCAGGAACAATTGAGAAAGAAAGTAATTGAGATCTATCAGTCTGGAAAGGGTTATAAAGCCATTTCCAAAGCTTTGGGAATCCAGCGAACCACAGTGAGAGCCATTATCCACAAATGGCGAAGACATGGAACAGTGGTGAACCTTCCCAGGAGTGGCCGGCCACCCAAAATTACCCCAAGAGCGCAGCGACGACTCATCCAAGAGGTCACAAAAGACCACACAACAACGTCCAAGGAACTGCAGGCCTCACTTGCCTCAGTTAAGGTCAGCGTTCATGCCTCCACCATCAGGAAAAGACTGGGCAAAAATGGCCTGCATGGCAGAGTTCCAAGGAGAAAACCACTGCTGAGCAAAAAGAACATCAAAGCTCGTCTCAATTCCTCCACAACACATCTTGATGATCCCCAAGACTTTTGGGACAACATTCTGTGGACCGATGAGACAAAAGTGGAACTCTTTGGAAGGTGCGTGTCCAAGTATATCTGGCGTAGAAGGAACACTGCATTTCAGAAAAAGAACATTATACCAACAGTAAAATATGGTGGTGGTAGTGTGATGTCTGGGGCTGTTTTGCTGCTTCAGGACCTGGAAGACTTGCCGTGATAAAAGAAACTATGAATTCTGCTGTCTACCAAGAGATCCTGAAGGAGAATGTCCGACCATCTGTTCGTGTACTCAAGCTGAAACGAACTTGGGTTCTGCAGCAGGACAATGATCCTAAACACACCAGCAAGTCCACCACCGAATGGCTGAAGAAAAACAAAATGAAGACTTTGGAGTGGCCTAGCCAAAGTCCTGACCTGAATCCTATTGAGATGTTGTGGTATGACCTTAAAAAGGCCGTTCATGCTCGAAAACCCTCTAATGTAACTGAATTAGGACAATTCTGAAAAGATGAGTGGGCCAAAATTCCTCCAGGACGCTGTAAAAGCCTCATTGCACGTTATCGCAAACGCTTGGTTGCAGTTGTTGCTGCTAAGGGTGGCCCAACCAGTTATTAGGTTTAGGGGGCAATCACTTTTTCACACAGGGCCATGATGGTTTGGATTTTTTTTCACCTTTAATAATAAACACCTTCATTTACAAATTGCATTTTGTGTTTACTTGTGTTGTCCTTGACTATTGTTTAAATTGGTTTGATGTTCCGAAACACTTAAGTGTGACAAACATGCAAAGGAACAGGAAATGAGGAAGGGGGCAAACACTTTTTCACACCACTGTATAGAACCTGCTGCAGCAAAACTGACATATATAAAAAAAAAAAAAGACATTTAAATAGATTTTTCCAGCTGCATGATTTCTTGAAAAAAAACATTGCTGGTAATACAAAAATGTGAAAAACACAGAATGGAAGTACCCCCCAATCCATACCCAGTTCTTTGGGTCTGGTATGGATTTTGAGGGGAACCCCCATGCCAAAATTTAAACAAAAACATTGTGGGGCCCCCCAGAATTCATACCAGATCTTTATCCGAGCATGCAGCCTGCCAGGTCAGAAGAGGGGGGACAAGCGAGTGTCCCCCTCAAATGTATCATACCAGACCACATGCGCTCAACATGGGGGGGGTGCTTTGTGCCCATGTTGATGGGGACAAGGGTCTCTTCCCTACAACCCTGGGCTGTGGTTGTGGGGGTCTGTGAGTGGGGGGGGCTTATCGGAATCTAGAATCAGATCCCACTGCCATATGTGAATGAGTATAGGGTACATAGTAACCCTTTCCATTCACCAAAAAAGTGTCAAAATAAATAAAAGCAGTAGACATGCTTTTGACAATTCCTTTATTAAAAATAAAAAAACAGTGTCCTCTGATGTAGATCCATCGTCAATCACGATGCCTGCTGCAGCGCTGGCCCAAAAAAAAACAAAAAAAACAATCCGCTCTGCCCGCCATAAGGGCAAACCGCCAAATGACTGGCTTGGCATTTGCCAGTTCTTATATAGGTAAGGGGAGGGCCACCCAGGGATGTCATCAGGTGGTACCACCCCTGCTGATGTTGCCAACCCAGCATTCACTGGTTGGTGATGTCACAAGGGGGCGGTGCCACCAGGTGACATCACCAGGTGGCCCCACCCTTACCTATATAAGAACTGTCAAACGGCAAGCCAGCCATTTGGTGGTTTGCCTTCATGGCAGGTGGAGAAATCTTTTTTTTTTTTTTTGGGTGCAGCGGTTCGGTGGCGACATGATTGATGATGAATCTACATTAGGGGACACTGTTTTTTTTTTAAATAAAGGAATAATCCAAAACATGTCTACTGTTTTAATTTGTTTTAACACTTTTCTGGTGAATGGGTAGGGGTACTATGTACCCCATACTCATTCACATGGGGGGCCGGGAATTGGGAGCCTCCTTGTTAAAGGGGGCTCCCAAATTCTGATAAGCCCCCCACCCACAGACCCCCACAACCACAGCCCATGGTTGTGGGGAAGAGACCCTTATCCACATTAACATGAGGACAAGGTGCATTGGTGTGGGGGAGCAGAGCCCCCCTGCCCCAAAGTACCCTTTCATGTTGAGGGCATGTGGCCTGGTACAGTTTGGGGGGTTGCTCACTCGCCTTCCCCTTTCCTGACATGCCAGGATGCATGCTTGGATAAGCATCTGGTATGGACTGGGGGGACCCCCATGACGTTTTTTTTTTTTTTTTTTTTTTATTCAGCTGTCAGCGGGGAAGCCCATTAACAGCTCATGACTCATCGGTTTTTCAACCTTTTACTGTGAGGGCGCAGAATGCACTGTGCAGCAGAGGATCTGTGATTTGTGATGATCATGCTACAGCCACAGGACAGCAGACGTCTGGATGATTTTTTATCAGCTGGAGTTTTGGACTGGCCAACTGGCGAAATATGTTCCATTAGCCAAACTGCGAACAGGCTAAATTTGAGGCAAACTCATATGTTTAACCCAAACCTAGGTCTTATCCTTAATTACAAATGGTCCAACCCCAATAGTTGCATTATTCATAGCGAAAACACATATATTTTCTTGACTTAGGTTTACAATCTAGTCTCTGAGCTATGGTCAAGCTAGAACAGCACTGAAGGTTGCAGAAGACAACTGTAGTCCAGAGTCAAGCAGAATTTCAAACAGAAAGCATAAAACAAAGATATAAATTGAGGACAACCAGAAGTAACAGATGCCAATGAGCAAAGTTCAAATCCTAGAGGAGACCAGAAATTAGACAAGCAGAGAACCTAAACGTAAGTTCTGCAGATAAATGCTTCTAGGTTCAGGTACATACATTTTGCAATGATCTGAGTTGTTTTAAGGAAATCTGAGTTGTTTTAAGAAATGTTTTGAAAAACATGTAAACTTGCTATTGAGAAAAAGGGTTTTTAGATGTATATCAACAAAACACACAGCCCTAGAACACCATCATGATATCAGTCCTGAGCAAGGCCCAGAAAACGACATATACAACTTTGTTTGGAAATCATGTGCATGAAGAGAAAATAGTCTAAAAGCTATATTTGCATTATTTATTACACATATATGCTTTGTTTTCGATTTAAAAAGTAAGCCAAACTTGTATTAAAATGAGACTCCAGAGTTGGTAGTGCATACAGCAATATAATTGAATCTTTTTCCACAGGGTTTGTTTTTTATTTTTAAATTACCTATAAGCATGATTTGTGCCTTTTAGTCCTGTGAATTTAACATTAGATTTTATAAAGAAATTGACTTACTGTGCATTTGTTTTGCAGGAATGAATGCTAATAAAAAAATTGCAAACCACAGGTGCAGATCTTAAACATCCCCAAGGGCAGTACCGACCCCATTAACACTGCAGTCAAGTGATGATAATATGATTTATTTAAAGGAAACATATTTTCAAGTATTAGTAGTTTTAAGAAAAAAAAATTGTCTTTGCCCTGAATATAAAAGTTTGATTTGTCTCCTCAGGTGACAATGGCAGATGTAGTCGTCAGGCAGAGCTAATAAAACATACTGCTTTCATTTCTAATCAAAATCATAAAAGGAAAACCGATTTTGTATTATTTCTGAGTTTATATTTACAAAACTATGATGGGTTAATCTAACTGTGAAAAAACTTTTTAACAAGATTAGGTAGTTTGAATAGGCCTGCATTGTCAGGTAAAGGTTGCTGTGAGCCATTTGGGTAAATTTGGAGGCAAAGTTAACACTTAATCGTAATTGTGTTTTCTAAACCTTACTTAAATTCATCATATCAGACCACCTTCTTCCATTGCTCCATGGTCCAGTTCTAATGCTCACATGACCACTGTGGCACTTTTGGCTGTGGACACGGATCAGCATGGGCACCCTGACTGGTCTGAGGCTACACAGCCCCATATGCAACAAACTGTGATGCACTTTGTGTTTTGACACAAGCATTATCTTTTTCAGCTATTTAAGCTACAGTAGATCTTCTATTGGATCAGACTACTCAGGTCAGCCTTCACTCCCCATGTGCAGCAATAATTCTTGGCTGCACATTGTCACTAGTTCATTGGTTTTCTTCCTTGGACCACTTTTGGCAGGTCCTGACCACTGCACACAAGGAATATTCCACAAGAGCTGCAGTTTTGGATATTCTCTGACCCAGTTGTCTAGCTATTACAATTTGGCCCTTATCAAAGTCACTCAAATCCTTATATATATAGGAAGGCCAGCATGGTGGCCTGCAATTATGGGAGGAGCCCGGAGGGTATAAATACCAGACCTCTCCACGAGGCTGGTGTCGGTTCTAGCGCGCCGTATTACACGTCACCAGGCCGACAAGCAACTCAGTACACGTTCCTGAGTTGTCCGACGCTCCTCGTTCCAGATTACGGATTCGATTCCCGATCGCACCCCCAGTTCGTTCCGCTTCAGCGTCGCAGGTAGGATTTATGCTTTTTCGTCGCTACGTCGAAACCCCTGTTTTTCCACTGAGTCATTTCAACTACCATGCTATTGTTTGCTTGTTTTCCACCCCACAATTCACCCCACTTCCACTGGTTGTTACGCCCGCTACCCAGTGCAAGCATCCCCTCACTCACACGTCCACCACAAACACCTCCCCCCCCCCCCCCCCCCCCCCCCCCCCCCCCAAAAAAAAAAAAAAAAAAAAAAAAAAAAAAAAAACACACACACCCACCAGAGCATCTGTCACTGCCCTCTCCACGCACTTCTTGCAGTCACCGCAAGTTCGTGTAAATGGGCCCCCATACCTTGCAAAATAAATCACACACACCCCCACCAGAGCATGTCACTGCACTCCCCACGCACTTCTTGCCACCACCGCAAGTTCGTGTAAATGGGCCCCCACACCTTGCAAACCTCAGCAAGACAGTCCACTCCTTGCCTTCCACGGCAACCCAGCCAATGTGAGGCACAGCCGCCCCCCGCACATCTTGCTTCACCGCAGGTTTGTGTCACGGCTCCCACATCCACCTCCTACATACCTCTGCAATCGTTGCAGCTCGATCTCCATTGGCCTCGCTGCCACAACTTCCCCAGTAGCAAACTTCAGCTACTCACGCCTTTCTCTACCCCTTTTCACCTTTCCCTTAGGTCAGTAAGTCGTCCCTACAAACACCTCCCCCCCCCCCTGCCCCCCCCCCCCCCCCCCCCCCCCCCAAAAAAAAAAAAAAAAAAAAAACACACACACCCACCAGAGCATCTGTCACTGCCCTCTCCACGCACTTCTTGCAGTCACCGCAAGTTCGTGTAAATGGGCCCCCATACCTTGCAAAATAAATCACACACACACCCACCAGAGCATGTCACTGCACTCCCCACGCACTTCTTGCCACCACCGCAAGTTCGTGTAAATGGGCCCCCACACCTTGCAAACCTCAGCAAGACAGTCCACTCCTTGCCTTCCACGGCAACCCAGCCAATGTGAGGCACAGCCGCCCCCCGCACATCTTGCTTCACCGCAGGTTTGTGTCACGGCTCCCACATCCACCTCCTACATACCTCTGCAATCGTTGCAGCTCGATCTCCATTGGCCTCGCTGCCACAACTTCCCCAGTAGCAAACTTCAGCTACTCACGCCTTTCTCTATCCCTTTTCACCTTTCCCTTAGGTCAGTAAGTCGTCCCTTGGTCTCCTATACAACAGGATCGGACCACCCCCTTTCTCTTGCCAGGTAAATTCGAGGGCTTGCATCTCTTCACCAGGGGGTCAACTACGGCCCCGAATCAGCTCTTGCAACCCATCTCTCACAAATAATTTCATGTCACCCCACCATAGGCACCAGGTCTCCCAGGCTTGACCCCAACAGAGACTCTATCACTAGGGCAGCAAGCGGTGCGTAGGTAGTCGTTGCTTCAGTTTTCCATTCTCTTCACACACCTTTTCACTACATATCCCTGTCACACATACTTATTCGGCTCAGCACCAGGCGTTAGTAACTGTCACATACTTCTATGCATGTCACACTATTTTCGAAGCACAAGCCTTCACTACGCAGACAAGGTCACCTAATCTCATGACTTGCTGGCAGTGCAAGTATTAGCTGACCGAACCTACGTCATATTGCTACAGATCGAAACATTCCTACTTAGCAAACCAATCAGTAGCCACTCCCCCCAGTGCCGCCCTGGGGGGGCTCTGGTTAAACTGTCCGTGCCGAGCACAGACGGACACCCGAGCATCGGTTACCTGGCCAGTCACCTCCTGGCTTACCTCGGTTGTCACGCATTCTTTGAGTTCCACAGGCCAATGAAACAAACTCACCCAGCGCTCACGCGCATCCCCGATTCTCACCATACCGTCGAACGGTATCCTGCTTCGTTCACACATCTCCCCTTCCCATCCACGCAGAACACCATAGTTTTGATAAAAATTTCCAGGCGTTAGTAACTGTCACATACTTCTATGCATATCACTCTATTTTTCGAAGCACAAGCCTTCACTACGCAGACAAGGTCACCTAATCTCATGACTTGCTGGCAGTGCAAGTATTAGCTGACCGAACCCACGTCAAATTACTACAGATCGAAACATTCCTACTTAGCAAACCAATCAGTAGCCACTCCCCCCAGTGCCGCCCTGGGGGGGCTCTGGTTAACCAGTCCGTGCCGAGCACAGACGGACACCCGAGCATCAGCCACCCGGCCAGTCACCTCCTGGCTTACCTCGGGTGTCACGCATCCTCCGAGTTTACATATAGGCCCATGGAACATCCCACTCAGCGCACGCGCGCAAACCGTTTGTCCCCAATGCCCGTCACACAGGCATCCCGCCCTGCCCCCCCTCCCCCCCTTCATATTTCCGCAATCCACAAACACAGATACATCCTCTCCTGCCCTTCAAAACTTAAAACTCAAAAAAAAAAAAAAAAAAAAAAAAAAGTAAACGAGAGAAACATGCATCCCCCCCCCCCTCTTTTATTCTAGCAGACGCCATGTCTCTGGCCGGCAGCGACAATCTCAACCCCGCCCCATCACCTCCCGAAGCGGGCCCGGCAGACAACTTCGCACAAGCCTTCAGAGCTTGGACCATCCCCAGACTCTCAGCCGAGCTGAGGCGCAGGAACATCCCCTACCCCATCACGGCCAGGAAAGCTGAACTGTTCAGGCTACTGTTCCCAAGCCCATCCCCACCAAACCCACCAGACACGCAGGCATCACTACAATCAATTGCCTCGGCAGTGTCCCAGCTACACACGCTGGTCTCCTCCCTATCAACTACCATCTCTGACGTCCAGGCCAGAGTGGGGACCTTGGAGCTCCAGCAAGTTACCCCCACTCCACCAGCTGTCGCCCCCGCCACCCCCACATCATGCATTACAAGAATCCGGACCCGATCCGACCATGTCCGCTATCCCTCACTGGTCTCAACTAACCCCAGTCTGAGTCACCACCTTCACGGCGCCACCAGTCTCATAAACCTCTCATTGTCACACAACACGCTGAAAGCCTACCAAGCTGCTTGGAGGACGTACCTACGGTTTCTGGACACATGCCACGGGGGTCACCAGGGGACCTCCACCATATCCTAGCCTTCATTTCCCACTGCTACACTCGGCTGGCGTTATCACACAATACCATCAAACTTTATCTAGCCGGTATCCAGCACTTCATTTCCTTACAAGACCCTTCTAAACCATCTTTGTTCGCTTCCCACGCAGTCAAGGCAATCCTGCGCGGCATCCTCAAAAAACAGCCGCAGGTCAATGCCAAACGCCTCCCAGTAACCGGTGCCATTTTCCGGGATTTATCGA
This sequence comes from Lithobates sylvaticus, assembly GCA_028564925.1. Lineage (NCBI taxonomy): Eukaryota > Metazoa > Chordata > Amphibia > Anura > Ranidae > Lithobates > Lithobates sylvaticus. The sequence continues at coordinate 520,933,418 of CM053026.1, forward strand.
TCATGCTCTCGCATTCCCCTTTTGGCCTTTTTCCCAGCCTGGTCATCCAGGCTGCCATGTACCTGGCCTTCTACGGCTTCTTACGGCCCAGCGAGTTTTCAGTTACTGGCCCTAGCTGCAAGACGCTACGCAGGCGGCACCTCGTACGCCATCAGACCTTTTTCATCCTGCACCTCGAGGCATCCAAAACGCAGCAGACTGGCCCAGGCATCGACATCAAACTGTTCGAAACTCTCAACGCCTGGTGCCCCGTGGCAGTTCTAGATCAGCTACTAGCACACCTACCTGATCCCTCACCTGACAGCCCGTTGCTACCATTTCCGGTCAGACCCCTTAGTAGCAATCAATTCGTCACGCACGTCAGGATTCTCCTCCGCAACTTAGGTCTTGACCCAGCGAAATTCTCAGGTCACTCCTTTCGCATCGGAGCAGCCTCCGCGGCCTCCCGCAATGGAGTCCCGGATCACGTGATCAGGAGGATGGGACGATGGAAGTCCACCTGTTTTGCCCGTTACATTCCCGATCCCCAGACCGAAATGTCCCGGGCCTTCAGTAACCTTGCCTTGTAGCAGTTGCCGCTACCAAACAAATAAACCATTACCTCCCTAAAAACAAGTCTTTTGCGCCCTTTTCTTAACTACTCTCCTAGCAGAAAGGGCCTCACGGCCCAGCTCACCAGGGCTTACCTTTCGGTAGACCAGGGCACACTTCAGGTCTAGTTTGTTGTCTGTCTTGTGGCGTGTTTATGTTTGCTCCTTCACATCGTTATGGACCGAGGGCTCCGACATAAATAGGAAGGCCAGCATGGTGGCCTGCAATTATGGGAGGAGCCCGGAGGGTATAAATACCAGACCTCTCCACGAGGCTGGTGTCGGTTCTAGCGCGCCGTACCCGCCCACCCATTCCCTTTCTCAGAACACTCTGATATGGTTCTCTACAGAAACAGCCATTACTTCTCAGGTAAGCGCCCTTTTCTTAACTACTCTCCTAGCAGAAAGGGCCTCACGGCCCAGCTCACCAGGGCTTACCTTTCGGTAGACCAGGGCACACTTCAGGTCTAGTTTGTTGTCTGTCTTGTGGCGTGTTTATGTTTGCTCCTTCACATCGTTATGGACCGAGGGCTCCGACCATAAATATATATATATATATATATATATATATATATATATATATATATATATCCCCTGTTAGGGCCATTGGTTTGCCTCAGGTTTCTCTCCAAAACCAGTGCAGCGGCAGCCAGGCACACAGCAACAGTCACCCTTTCTGGCTCTTAACACTGAACAGCACTTCAGTTCTGCAGCCTGTAAGGGCAGTGGCCTTTCAGGCTCAGAACTTCTCCTCCTTGACAAGAACCCAGCTGCCCCAGACCTCAGACTATTTATGCACTCCCCAGCCAGGCACCTATTGGGCATTCTCCCCCAGGGACTGGCTGAAACAACATCAATATTCAGGCTGCTGATCTGCTACCTCCCAACTCAATATTTTCTGGAACCCTCTGTAAGATAGAGGGAAGCAATTAAACCTGCAGGCAGAGCCCAGAACAGCCCAAAGAACACATACTGTATACACACACTTACAGTATATAATTCAGCATGCAAGAACAAACTCCCATTACATTTTGTGTCTATAACTATAGTAGAACTTGTCATTCCAAACCGTAGGTAGAGCAAAATAAACCTGTACTTTACAACTGTAGCTCTGCAATTTGAGGATCACATATTACATCTATTTGCAAGAACAATGTATATATTTTTAGGTCAGTTATTAGGCCCAAGCCTTTTTAGATCTTGTATTGTATATTGCATTTTGCATGCATTTTCTTCACCAGGTATTTCTTCCCAGGTACTTAGTTACATCAAAAATTGCTCCCTCCTTGGCAAGCAACTATTAAGCAAACCTATCAATCCTTATTGTGTGTTGATCACAGGGACGTATATTTAAAGTGCTTCACAGATGGTACTTAAAGGGGTTGTAAAGGCAATTTTTTTAAAATAACAAACATGTTATATTTACCTCCACTGTGCAGCTCGTTTTGTACAGAGTGGCCCTGAATCTAGTCTTCTGGGGTCCCTCGACGGCTGTCTCGGCTCCTCCCCACAAGAACTAAGCACCTTCATGCGAGCTCTCTCACATGGTGGTTAGTTCTTGTGGGTGCGCTCCCGTCATACAGCCAGCGGCTAAAGCCGATCCCTGTATTACTCAGCCCCACCCCCGGCGCGCCGCATCATTGGATATGATTGACAGCAGCAGGAGCCAATGGCTGCGCCGCTTTCAGTCCATCCACTCTAGCCAATCAACGGCCAGGCTGAGTGGCGAAGAGGAAATCAGGGGGCGAGCACAGCAGGTGAACGGGCTCAGGTAAGTAAAACGGGGGGGCTGGGGGGGGGGGGGGCATTGTCGGATGTTTTTTCACCTTAATGCACAGCGGACTGTTGGTGCAATGGTGGATCTATCAGCTCTCTGATCCATATCTTCTGGTATTGACCAAAAAAGAACCCCCTGAATGGGACTTTGACAGACCACCACCATGTATCACACAGAATAGGGGAAGAAATAAACCCCTAATGTGGCGTCCCTGTATAGTTTAAACCACGGGGGTGATAAATGACCCCCTAGAGAATCCAAAGAAATGTGCCATCTGGGTGGAAGTGCTACAGGGGCAGTGGTTTAAACTATACAGGGACGCCATCTTGGAAGCTACATTAGGGGTTTATTCCTTCCCCTTGTTCCCACCCCGGGTGGTCTGTATTGTGACTACATAACCATGGAGGCTGTATGTGTGTCTCCTGACCAATAGGGAGAGGTAGTTGTACTTGTTTGGACAAGCAAGTCTTTCTATCTGCCCTACACTGAAGTTCCAGGACTAAGGGTCCAGCTGCACCCATGACCATTTGTCATTTTCATCTCATGTCGAGTGTTCGCTCCACCGCGAGTGCTAACTGTACCATATCTCTACTTACTCTCTACCCCTGATGAAGGTTTTTTTACCAAAGAAATTGGAAACACGTCGGGTCTCGGGGCATCTACTTACCCCATGAGAGCTTAAGTGCTACTTGTTGTTACTTGTTTCATGTGTTTTATGTGCTTTTTGTGTTTCATTATTTTGTGCATTATATTGTGTACTGTGCCCTGGATGCTAGTTGTACATTTTTTACTATTTTATTTTATATCTGTGTGATACATGGTGGTGGTTTGTCAAAGTCCCATTCAGGGGGTTATTTTTTGGTCTATATCCAGGGAAGGGACCACCATAGTGTCGTTGTTTACTTCAGCGTGAGTCCTCCTTTTTTGTATCTTCTGGTATTGCCTCCTCTATTAGATCAGTGGTTCTCAACCTCAGTCCTCAAGTACCCCCAAGGGGCCATGTTTTTAGGTTTTTCTTTACTTTGCAAAGCTGCTCTAAATCAATATCAATGACATGGTATTGATAAGAGCTATTTTATCAGATGACAAAGCATCCCCACCCTTGCAAGGCACCTTCTTACCACGTTGAGAGGAAAGGGGCCTCATCTCCACATCCACTCCCCCAGAATGGAGGGCTTTTCAGAATCTAAAAGTTCCCTTTATAATAAGCCACCCCCCCCCCCCAGATATATAGCCCTGCATTTTCTTTAGGAATGAGTAACAAGGGGTACTAATGAACTCTGTACTCAATCCTCTGTGGGGGGGGGGGTTAGATATCTGGGGACCTCCTTATTCTAAAGGAGTTTCCAAATTTTGATACATCCCCCAAATTTTGCTGTCCCTCAGGTGCCCCCCCCCCCTATTTTCTGAACAACCAGCTTGCTTGGACAAGGGTCTTTTATGAACTTTAAGGGAGACAATAAGGACATTTCTGTCTAAGTCATTTATAATTTGTTTTCACTGTCTATTATATAGACTATAATATATTTAAAAGGGTTTCAATCATTTCAGCCAATCTAAATATTTTTTTTTTCTTGCAGTGAAAAGACAGCTGACGTTTTATGGATCGTGTGGATACATTTTAGATGTTTAGGTTCTTATCCCAGATAAGAATATAATAATAAGTTGTGTGATTCCTAATGTCAATATCTCCTTTCTTTAAAATGATATTCGGAATTCTATGAAGCTCACCGTTTATTGTTTGTATAATACCTGATGATTTATTACGTAAACATTTATTCAGGCTTATTTTAGCAGTATGGCACAAGGGACAATTTTACCACTAGCAAGGTCACAAAATTGACCCTAGAATTTTAAAACCCAGGTCTCTGGTAAGTCACATCCTGACATTGTTATTCTATGCCATCAGCAACTATAAGCTCTGTTTTTGTCTTTAAATCAATGAGATTTAAACATATATACTATTATCATTTATTCCCTTTTCACTGATCTGATGTTTTTCATACTTTCCCCACTTCATCACCTAACTCAGTTCCAATGTTTCAAAAAGGGTTTATTATTAATAGCATAGAAAATGGCATACAAAAAGCAAGGACCTGTAGGAGCTGGATTTCACTGAATCTGGCTTTTTTCCTAGCCACACAAAACAGACACGGGGTTTTTAGTCCTGCATAATACAGGAAGGGAAAATCTCTATGTACATGTATATAAATCCAAGGATAAATCTAAAAATGCATCAAATGGAACGGAAACATTTAAAATGAATCTAAATCTAAGAGCAAACAATTATAATATTGCAGCTTACCAGTCCTAAGATGTAATACAGTAGTTAAAATGTAATACAGTATTACAATAGTGTTCATGTTTCAGTCTTTTTTCCCTATTGTTTTATTTGATGATTCTGCCACTAACACACTTCCTGTGCTAGGGTGAAACCATTCTCTTGCAGTGTCACTATGAAGGTGCAGATTCATCACCCATAAACAGAAAGTGTCATAGAACTACAAAACATAGGGAGACATGTAGCTCAACGAGGTAACCAATGCATGACTGATAAAACTGCTTGAGATAATACTGGGCAGCCAACACAAAGTTACAAGTCACCATATTTTTAACTTTGCTTTGTGCACTGGTCCAAATCATTTGCTGGAATGAGGGTTATGGTGTGGGGTTGATTTTTAGGGATTGGGCTTGGCCCCTTAGTTCCAGTGAAGGGAACTCTTAAGGTGTCAGCATACCAAGACATTTTGGACAATTTCATGCTCCCAACTTTGTGGGAACATTTTGGGGATTGCCCCTTCCTGTTCCAACATGACTGTGCACCAGTGCACAAAGCAAAGCACATAAAGACATGGATGAGTGAGTTTGGGGTGGAGGAAATGACTGGCCTTCACAGAGTCCTGACCTCAATCCCATAGAACACCTTTGGGATGAATTAGAGTGGAGACTGCAAGCTAGGCCTTCTCTCCAACATCAGTACCTGACCTCACAAATGCTTTTCTGGAAGAATGTTCAAACATTCCCATAACACGAAAAAAAACTCTCCTGCGCTCTGGTGTCTAGTTCCTCAATGCGTAATGTAGTCAGCTTCATACAGTAATGCCTGACGTCTTGCAGCCCTCCTCAGAATAATGGGTATTCATACACTAAAGAAAAAAAGAAAAGAAGGAGGGCGCACCGACCTAGTGCATTACCACTAATAAAGCTTTATTTAAATGTAAAACAGCAAAATTTATACTCACAAACGAGTATTGATAGAAGGCATATACAGTAAAGCAAGTCCACTATTCTGAACATCGACAAGCCAGGACCTGACATTGAGTGGATCGAACGATACCTCAAGATGGCTGACGTGTTTCAGGGGAGAACCCCTGCCTTCTATCAATACTTGTTTGTGAGTATAAATCTAGCTGTTTTACATTTGAATAAAGCTTTATTAGTGGTAATGCACTAGGTCGGTGCGCCATTCCCATAGACACACTTGTGTGTGGACAGTCTTCCCAGAAGAGTTGAAGCTGTTATAGCTGCAAAGGGTGGCCAACTCAGTATTGAACCCTACGGACTAAAGCCCCATACACACGCGCGGATTATCCGAGGACCAGGTCCGTCGGATCCTGTCCGTCGTACTTTGTCCGATGTTGGTTTTGCATACACACGGTCGGACAAAGTTGTCAGAAAATCCGATCATTCTGAACGTGGTGACGTTTGTTGCCTACGACGGGACTACGTAGAGGCTAGTAGCCAATAGCTTTGGTCTTGTAATGTGATCTGAGCATGCGTAGCACTTTGTCCGTCGGACTACCATACACACGATCGGATTTGGTGTGATCGGACCTTGTTGTCCAAAAATCTATCCAGCAGGAGATAGGACTTTGTCCGTCGGACAATCCGACGTACACTGTCCGATGGTGCATACACACGGTCAGATTTTTCGACAACATTGTCCGATCGGACAGAATCCATGCGAAAATCCGACCGTGTGTATGGGGCTTAAGACTGGGATGTCATTAAAGTTCATGTGCGTGTAAAGGCGAGCATCCCAATACTTTTGGTAATATAGAGTATTTCAGTATGGTTTCCAGAGACAACAACCATTCATTTACACTTTCTGATCACAGCTCAGACACTGCATGTTCATAACAGGGGACTTTAAGCAAATATAGCAGAGGCAGTGACATTAACAATGTCTTATGCTGACTCAAAGCCTGGCTGCGATGAAGATGCTCTGAGCTCTGCTTCCCTTCTAAACAGAGCTAAATGAAGCATAGCAACTAGTATTTACAGGAACTCAATGAAAGGCAACACAACAAAATCATTTATTTTTTTTTGCTCTGCTAGTCATTTTTCTATAGAAATTTGATAGACAAATCACATACATGGATTTCACTAATAATTGCAATGTGACAAGACCAAATAGCCTTCAACACTCTTCTGAAAATATTGTTTACTTTATTTATTGAGCATGCTTTTTTTTCTTCAATATTTACAAGAGTATCCATATAATGTATCCACTTGGCCCTGCCCTAGGCAAGCCCCGGTATACGTTTTAGGCAATCATGAATAAACTGGACTATAGTACATTTTTATATGTGTACATGTCGGAATAAGTCAAAAAACAAACGTTATAGAAGGACTTACAGTGAAAATGTTCCCTTTTTTTGCAGCCAAATCAGACATTATTTCCTTCTTAACAATAAAATCTATTGTCTAAGAAATTTTCTTTAGTGGTGTTCAGGTGATTTAGTGATTCAATCCACACTGATTGTCCATCTGCATTTTTATTCATGATTAGTTTCTAGGCAAGTGAGTTCCAAACAGGGAAAACAATTATGCAAATAAGCTCTGCCAATAAACAGCATGCATTCGCAGAGTTGCCTCTTGCTCCTTGTCTAGAAAATGTTTCAATCATACTAACTGCCACTTCAGCATCATTTTCAACCTTGTAATCAACTGCCCTACTGCCCAGTGATGTTGCATCTCATTTTTTAACCTTTTACAAGGAAGGTCTTCAAATCCTATCTGTGATTACACTGTCTATACCGAGTAGATTTGTGAGCAAATCATTTAACTATTGTGCTAGCAACATTTCTTTCTATTCCTCCTCAAATGTTATTAGAATTTTTTGTGTGATCTGTATTCCTTTATTCCTCAGCTACATTACTTACATTGCAATCTATTATGTGAATTTCCATTTGGCTTTTTATTAAAGGTTATATCTAATACTGCAAAAAAAAACAAAAAAACGTTACATTACATTACATAAAGCAAGTGCTTAATTTCTTTTAAGGCTGCCTTTTTCTACTACATTATTTAAAGTGAATATGGAGGCAAAAACATTCATCCAGCAAATAATAATAAATGTGGAATATGATAAAAAAAAATAAAAAAAATAATCATTAATAAATAGTCAAAACCTTCCTATATTCCATACTATCGGAGATAAGCCAATACGCAGCACAGGGTCTATTATTCTGAAATACTCATAAACAATGTGCTGTGACAGCACAACAAGCACAGAAAAAAACAGTGAGCACTGTGATCACATTCCCTCTGTTCTTCGCTGCATAAGAGCTGGGGAGGAGAAACAGCAGTACACCGAGCTTCCCAGTGAATTGTTGTGTCAGGACAAGTCTGATCATTGGAGGAGAGCAGGCTGAGTTCTCAGCACAGCTAGAGAACTGACCATGGTGTGTTCTCCTGCTTAATGTTGTCAGTTTTTAACAGGAAAACAAAGGAACTAGAAGGAACACCAGGGATTTCACACAAAGGAAGCAATGCAAAGAGAACAGGATACTTTCCCGTGCAAGTACATGGTACAGCAGGCACTTATCAGGAATATAAAATGTTGGGTTTACATACTCTTTCATTTTTCCACATGCATCTGACTGTTAGTGGTGTAGCAATGCTGGAAACTAAAGGTATTGGTTGTACAGGATATACTTTTGCTTATGTTGCCCATAGCTATCTATCAGTTTCATTTCATCTGTTCAATTTCACTTTTCCAACTGGGTCAGGAAAAATGCACAAATTTATATGCTGCAGTATAAATTATACTCCTCAAAATAATTTGACTGTGCTGTGTTTGCAGGTAGATAAGATCTACCAAAAATAATAAGTCATGGTTCTTTCTAGGTTTAGGCTCCATGCACACTAAACGTTAAAATAATGTTATAAAAACGCCAGTAGCTTTGCAGTGAGTCTTTCAACATTTTTTAACATTTTTGCAATAGCGTTTATTTGCGTTTTATTAGAATTTTTCCGCGTTAGCGTTTTTATCGTTGTTTTTTTTTCAATGGATCAAAAACATTAAAAAACGCTGGTGAGCCACGCTTTTGGGCATTTTATCGAAGTTTATGAGCGTTTGGCATTTTTTGTTTTCAGAAAAATGACTCCTGAACACAATTTTATGGCGTTCAGAAAACAGCCCATAAATTCCACTGCTGATAAACATCCAAAAACATCCATGGACACATAGAGGGGAGTTTATGGGATGTTAAAAAAAAAAAATGCCCAAACTCCCAAAAACAGCCGTTTATGAGCTTCAGTGTGCATGGAGCCTAATATTTCATTGAACATTATTTGGGCAAATATTGTATGCAAAGTGTACCAACTTATAGGGATCAGTTAAAAATCGATAGTTATATAAAACTGACTAAAGCACACTATGTGCACTAAAGTGGTAAAGCACACTATATGCATATGAGTCCTTACCCTGCCATAAAAATGCTAGTTCTTTTTAGTCAAAACATGTGAACTATGCATTTGGATTGTTTTTTTGTTGTGAATTTCTTGTGACCTTATTAAATAGCTCTAAAGCCCCATACACACGGTCGGATTTTCCGATGGATTCTGTCCTATCGGACAATGTTGTCGGAAATTCCGACCGTGTGTAGGCACCATCGGACAGTTTACATCGGATTGTCCGACGGACAAAGTTCTATCTCCTGCTGGATAGATTTTCCGACAACAAAGTCCGATCACACCAATTCCGATCGTGTGTAGGGAATTCTGACGGACAAAGTGCCACGCATGCTCAGATCACATTACAAGACCAAAGCTATTGGCTACTAGCCTCTACGTAGTCCCGTCGTAGGCAACAAACGTCACCACGTTCAGAATGATCGGATTTTCCGACAACTTTGTCCGACCGTGTGTATGCAACACCAGTGTCGGACTAAATCCGTCGGACCAAATCCGATGGATTTGGTGGTCGGATTTTCCGACCGTGTGTATGGGGCATTACACGAATGGCATTATCTACAAACTTGTGCCAATGGTATTTTCTTGCAGCTTAGCATTTATTAGATGTGAAGGCTGCATTAGCTTTTTTTTGTCTTTCTTTCCTTTATTTTCACCTGTTGATCCAGCCAGTAAGTCGGTTGTTTTTCAACAGAAAAAGCTCTCCGGCTAACCCAAAAGGAACAAAATTGTTGCTGTAACTGCCTGTGAAACTGCAGTGTTTCCTGGAGTTTGACTTCAAATCATTAGTGTATCTAAATCTGCTAGTACAGCCCCTCCCCGGACCATGCTTCTCTCCTAAGATTCCCCTGTGTGCCTTCATTAAGAGTGACGGCACTCTAATATAGGAGGTGTGTTACTGGCCAGATCACCAGGGAAAAAATCCTAAAAAAGAAAACGGATGCAGCCACCACATTGAATGATTGGTAAGCTGCAATTTATAATTTTTTTTGGGACTTAATACCGCTTTAAGCATGGCTGATTTGACAGCACTAATGCTTGCACTATTCTAAAGCCCTGTACGCATAAGCTGAATTTTGGGAGACATCAGCCAATTCAATAAAAAACAGCTGACGTTTGGCCCGTGTATGTCGGTCTGTCCAACAGGAGCTGGCCGCTTGGCTGGCTTCTGTTGGACGTGCATGCTGGAAAACCAGCGGCCGGCTGACTCCCGGTCAGTCCTCTCAGCCAATGGCAGCAGGGGATATTGCTGTACTAACTTTGGATGGTTAGTACTGCGGCTCCGACCGGAGCTGTCAGTTCTTTTTCCTTCGAACCAGCGGGTTGAAGGAAAACAAACTTGTAGTGTATACCAGGCATAAGGCAATTTCCAAACAATTTCAACAGCCTTCAACCTTCTTTTGATTTATAATATACCTGCTGACAGTATACTGCATTTTTCTAGCAATGTTAACCACTTTTTAACCTCCTTTCTTTTTCTTTTGCTAAAATGACTAAACAGATCAAAGTAGCTTTGAGCCAGTGAGAACTGTTGGTGGTAGGATGAATTAATCTGTTTGTTTGGTTGATTGACAGCAGGTGCATGGATGTGGTTGAAGTTGCTATGACCAGCATAATGGCTAATGTAATTTGGCATGTAACCAAAAGCAGCCCAAAAACAAAGCTTAGGTACTAAACCCCTGGTGCCTATTACATGTTCATCTCTGACCATCTCCTGTAACATATCTTCAGTCTTTCCCTGTCTGAAGACTATCTCTTCTACCATGCCTGCAGTTTCTAGCCATCTACTGTTGTATGTCTGCAGTCTCTAACAGCTTTCTGCAGCATTACATTCACCGAATATTGTGTTCATTTTTTTGGTGATGTCAGGGAACACACTTTAGACTCCTATAAAAGGTAAGTTGATCACCTCTGCAATAAATACTATACAAAGGCCACATGGTTCCATTACAGAACTTGGCTGCCCGCTGCATAGAATAACTGCCTGGTTATGACTTTTGTATATTTTTGATCAGAAAAAGAAGGGTATTAATAACAAAAGGCTTTATGGTAGGGCTGACCACATCACACCACTGACTGACAGGACTGACCACGGACGCAACCAGTCTTTATGGGACTGAAGATTTATAAACAGTGATTCATTGTTTTCCTGCACTTATGTAAAGGTAAGTGCTATTTTTGTATGGCACATATGTGCACTCATATTTACATATCAGGTAAAAAATTCTACTTATATAATGGGGTTATTTACGAAAGACAAATCCACTTGGCACTACAAGTGCAAACTACAACTGCAAAGTGCACTTGAAATTGCACTGAAACTGCACTTGGAAGTGCAGTCGCTGTAAATCTGAGGGGTAGATCTGAAATGAGGGGAAGCTCTGCTGATTTTATTATCCAATCATGTGCAAGCTAAAATGCTGTTTTTTTTTTTCCTTGCATGTCCTCCTCGGATCTATAGCGACTGCACTTTGCACTTGTAGTTTGCACTTGTTGTGCAAAGTGGATTTGCCTTTTGTAAATAACCCCCAATGTGTATCTAATTAAATATAATGCAGGCCTCAAGGGTTACTCGCCACCAGTTGCCCCACCCAACCTCTACCCTGCCCTGCCCTTAATTCTGCCCATAAACACGCCCTCATAAATTATCTCATGAAATTACACTTAAATGTTTTATGCAGAATGAAATTACAAAAATAAATATTAACAACATCTTTATCTGTGCCCATCAATGCAGCTTTACCTGTGCTTATCAATGCAGGCTCACCTGTGCCCACCATTGCAGCCTCACCTGTGCCCACCATGGAAGCCTCACCCATGCCCACCATTGCAGCCTCACTGTGCCCACCATTGCAGCCTCACTGTGCCCACTGTTGCAGCCACACTGTGCCCATCATTGCAGACTCAGTGTGCCCACCATTGCAGCGACACTGTGCCCACCATTGCAGCCACACTGTGCCCATTATTGCAGTCTTACTGTGCCCACCATTTCAGCCACACTGTGCCCACCATTGCAGCCACATTGTGCCCACCATTGCAGCTACACTGTTCCCATCATTGAACACTCACTGTGCCCATCATTTCAGACTCAGTGTGCCCACCATTGCAGCGACACTGTGCCCACCATTGCAGCCACACTGTGCCCATTATTGCAGTCTTACTGTGCCCATCATTTCAGCCACACTGTGCCCACCATTGCAGCCACATTGTGCCCACCATTGCAGCTACACTGTTCCCATCATTGCACACTCACTGTGCCCACCATTGCAGCCTCACTGTTCCCACCATTGCAGCTACACTGTGCCCACCATTGCAGCCACACTGTGCCCACTATTGCATCCTCACTGTGATCCTGTGCCTCTCCTCTTCCACCATGCTCTCTTCCCCTGGGGCGATCACCTGGAGAACAGCTCCCGATCAACCCCGCCCGCCGGCAGTGCTTCCCCCCACTCCCAGGCAGCCCAACTCCTCGCCAGCCCTCATTTTTAACTCGCAAAATGCGAGTAGGCGAGTGGAAAATTTGAGGGCTGATATAATGAGTATATAATATCTGACCTTGATATAAAGTTTTAAAATAGTAATTGCATTGACCCAGTACCATCAGTAACACAGATACATGAATGCCATGTTCTTGTAAAGCTAAATAGCTAAATTGATTTTTCTTGATTAGAACACAACTTCCCTTTCATCTTGCAAGCCAATACAAACTTGAAACATTATGTTCAAACCAACATGGTATTACATGACGTTCTTGGAAAATCCAGGAAGAACACTTGTAACAGAACAGCTGAAGATTTGCTACAACCTAAAAATAGACCATTTCAGCTCTGATACACCCTGCTGTTCAGATTATGTAGAAATGTCAACATTCTGGCCAATATTGCTTTTTAGAGAGAAAAATAAAA
>CM053026.1:520946875-521095638 GCA_028564925.1 Lithobates sylvaticus
TCCCTGTCGCCAAGTACCTCAACGTAGCAACAAGCCTCTGCTCCGGAGTGATGGCTTGTCTCATGCAGGTATCCTGCCGGCTGATAAAAGGGGTCAGCAAAGCCAAAAGACAGTGAAAAACGGGGTCCGTCATCCGGAGAAAGTTCCTGAAATTATCAGGATTATTCTCCCGGATCTCACGAAGCAAAGGCATGTGCGAGAACTGATCACGCTGAAGCAACCAATTCTTGGTCCACATACTCCTCGTCACTCTGTTCATGGACGGGTCTTGGCTCAAAGCTAAAAGCCCGACACCAATTCCGCGTACAGCACGAACTCGGCGACGAGTACGTACGGAAAACATTGCTCACAAACGGTCGGCTGGTCAGAACGGACAAACAGAAAGCACCGATAAACAGCAAGGCCTGAAAGAACGAAATGAATACCAGAAACGAGCAGACAATAAGCAGTGAAAATCAAAGCGTCCTATATCAAGATATAGGCCGCAATGACCAACAAATGCGAACTGACTACACGCACTAATAAACAGATACGCACGACAAGCACAAACTGAAGAGCAGTAACGATCTGAGTCAGAAAACTGAGAAGCGCGAATCGCAAGTCCCCAAACTTTGACTAACTCGCGATAAACACGGGATCAGCAGAAGGAGCCCAACGGGTGCAGGACGTGGTGCTGAACTTCCCTTTTCTAGTCTCGTGGAAGACGACTTACGTCACGACGTTCTTGCAGACCGGAAATTCCGACAACGTTGTCCGAAAAAACCAACATCGGACAAAGTACGACGGACATGATCCGACGGACCTGGTCCTCGGATAATCCGCGTGTGTGTATGGGGCTTAAGATGTAGGTAAGGACACTACTAGTAGAAACTACTGTATATGACTTACTGTGGGTGAGTTACTTGATTGTAGTCCTAGACCATTTGTATAGTGTATTTCCAAAGCGTTAGCAAAGGTTTTGTTTGCTATTTTTATACTTGTGGGAATACAATGTTTACTTCAACAAAAAAAAAAAAACATCTTCTAGTATTTCATATGCACTATAATTTATATCCAGTGTAACTTTGCAATTTCTCTTGTCTGCAGCTTTTACATTTTTTTCTTGAGTTTTTTTTACATTTTCAAGCCCTCTAGCATTTTATTTTTTTGCTTAAATGTGTTATATATTCCAATTTATTTCTTGATTTTTTGTTATTTAAGTCTCTAGATTTAACCAAATGTAGACAAGTAAAGCAGTCATGTTTCTTCCTTTACAACATACTTGGCAAAATATCCTACGGCAGTAAAAGAAACTAATAAGCTGGTGTCATTTTTCGATAAGACAGGGTCATCTTATGGCACCAGACACTTTTTCAAACAGTAACATATTTTTTATTTATTTTTATAAAGAGGCACAGGTGAACAATTAAAAAAATATTTGCCTTCTTTCTTTAGTATGTCATATTAAAATATTATTGGAAAATACAAGATACAAAGTTCTTATAATGAAGATAAAGTTGGCTTAAGAAAAAGTGTGCTTGCTTGGATCCATAGTGTATTGATCAATTCAGCGGCTGTAACCTGGCAAATAGGCTGTATTACAAGACTCAACATCTAAATTTAAACCTTTTTTTCAAAAGGAATATTTCCATTTACATATCTTTGTGAGTACTTTTTATTTGTGGGAATGTCTCAGAATGAACCTTTAGAGAAATAATGAGGTTACATTTTTTGTATAAGCCTTATCTAGCGGGACAAGTTAATATTTCTTCATTTTCTGGTTAAATCTAATATCTTTTTTGTGGAGCCAGGTTTTTGGTTGTGTTTAAAGTTGTGTTAGTATGAAACTGTGTAGTAGAAAATGTGCAAAATATAGGACTACAATATTGAAAATGTACATTCCTGGAAAACAGGAATTTATTTTATTCCCAATCTGGCCTTAATCTTTTCACATTGATAAAATAGTGCAAACAAAAAATATATATACACTGCAAGCAAGAAACCAACAGGAAACTTCACCTCAACTAGGCTTACAAAAGCTGCTATCCAGAAAACACTGCAACTATGCTAAAATCAAATATATCACTCAATTTCACTCAATTTACCTTATTCTTACTTCTCTTTAATCAGCTGCAGCTAGCCCCAGGACTGGCTCCAGAAAAGACAGACTAAGCAGCCACCTTAGGGCAACCGGATAGAGGGGGCTGTAAAATTTGAATCCTGAGCCACTTGCTGGGGATTCACATTTTTAAAGGGAGTCCCTCTAGCAATCCCAAGATCCTGGTGCTGCAAGCCCTTTTCCTTGCTGCCACCTGCACATGAATGGTATAAGCTGTGATCTGCTGAGTGTAACCTCTAAAATCTCTATTTCTGATTTATTAATCACAAAATATGATATGGGTTAAATGAGAGTTCTATTGACCAGGAGGAAAGGCTTTGAATATAATAACATTTATTACAGGTAGTTAAAAGTCAAGCTAATACACAAATCCCTAGCACATCAAGGCCGAAAATGCTAGGTTGAAATAAAATATATATATATATATGAAGGAATATAGATTATATTCCTTCAGACCGTGATCTACAAGCATGTTTAGTTACAAGTAGTTAAAAGTCAAGCTAATACACAAATCCCTAGCACATCAAGGCAGAAAATGCTAGGTTGAAATAAAATATATATATGACGGAATATAGATTATATTCCTTCAGACCTTGATCTACAAGCATGTTTAGTTACAAGTAGCAGGGCATACCTTCCCCTGCTACATGGCATCCTACCTGCTGGCTGGTTCCCCCGGAAAGACCGAGCTGCCTCTCCTCTCCCCTGAGAGTATCAAAAACCAGCCTGATCCCTCATTGGCTGGCTTAGCGTGAGTTCTGATTGGTTACTTAGTCTAAGCCAGCCCCCTTACAGCAACTCCCACCAGTGATGTAAAAAAATATACTTTACTGGTCCCAGGGAGTTTAAGTATGAAACTTGGGGTGAGACTTCCTTCATTCTTTATCCCAGCATGGGGTCGTTTATAGTGAATAGGTGACACACAATGTTAATTGGCTCCCCATTGTCCTTCAAGTTTCGGCCCCGCAATGTCTGCAGTTGACCAGAGCTTGGGAGGAGAGCTTTTGCTCACCTTTCATAGCTGCAAGCAAAAAGAGATATATTCATAATATTTCACAGATATTAATGGAAATTTCACATAACCGCATCAGGCAACATATGGCCCCTTGTGGCCAGTTGAGTATATGAGACTCGGCAACACATAGAATAATGGTTTATGTGCAATCTTCTTTAATATTTGGAACTTTTCAGCTTTGCCCTCTGAAATTAAATAAAACTCTTTGAAAAAAAAAAAAATACTTTTAAACTCTCCATCTCTACAGTTCACATTTCTGGATCCCAGTATCGGCAGTCATTACTTGTTCTGGATGTAATAAGTCCATAATAATAACAGAACAATCATATGATAAATAAAGAGAGAAAATAAAAACACACCCCAAAAAAAAAAAAAACGAAGGGGGAAGAAAAATAACAATAAAAATAAAATAAAAACATGAGGATCCTTGTTCTCAACTGTCCAATAATAATAGTGCGAAAGTCCATAATGTCAATCTGGTCATGTTGCCCTTGCTTCTGGGACAGCCTCCCATGGTGATTCCCGTTGGATACAGCATACAGTAATGGCCTTTGGAACAGCTATCCGGGCTTTCTAAGATTATACTTTATTAATGTGGACAGAGGTAGAGAAAGAGATACACAAGTACATTTGGGGACATATGTATTCAAATGAATGCTTGTCTGGTAAGTCTGAGCAGTAAGGACCTTTTAATTGCCATAGATATACTGCAACATAAAGTGAGACCCTTTTCCCAGTGACATGTGTAACAATTTTAGGTTTAGGTTTTAGGTTTACGTCCTTATGCCAGGTTTCTGATTTCACCCCTCATCTTTCTTCCTCCATTGTCATTCTGATTTCACCAGTCCCAGTATATCTATATTATATTCACGCAATGCTCTTTGACTTATTATGGCACACAAAGGAAAACCTGACCAACACCAAAAAAAACAATGCTCTTTGACTTATTATGGCACACAAAGGAAAACCTGACCAACAAAAAAAAAACAATATCAATTACCACATCTGATGACTGCCCAAATGTTAGAACTGTAGAGAGGATTGTATGTCACATTTACACAGAAAATAGTCACATGACTGTTGTTAAACCCTAATATTACTAGTGTCATGATAAATAGCTACCATGACCTAAATTCATATAAAACGATTATCCCATGTCATAAGAGAAAACTAACACCTGTTGGGACTTGGCCCATCCCCAAAATGCTACAGGGAAGCCTTAATATTCTATATCAACATTTCTAATCGCTTTAAATGTTCTCCATGTAGTGTTCCCCATACTCACTCCCCTCTTTTTTTTTTATTTGACCATAGTCACGCAAAACTGAAGAATCACCAAAAAAAAAAAAGAAAAAAAAAGAAAAAATAAGGTGATATAGGAAAGAAATAAAAAACAAACAAAAAATAAAAATCCTTTCCCTTAAGAGAAAAAAAAAGAAGAAAATCAAAAAAAAAAATTCAAAATTACAATTAAAATAATAAAAAAAAAAAAAAAAAAAACCATACAGATTGAATGCTGGCCCAAACTTTAACTTTGTTGACGAGGCTTAAATCTGTGTCTTGTTAATCCAAAAAAACATTTGAAAAACTGCCTTTAGCATTTTAGCTATACTAAAGGCAACCCCCTCTCCCGGTGGTGATTAACATATTAATTGACTCTCAGTGCAAACCCATTTGCAAGTCAAAAAGGCCACAAAAGTTGTTTTTAGCAAGGGTAGGACGTCTGTTTATTGAAACAGACTGCCCCAAACCAGTGTTTAGAATTTAGCTAGGCCTGTAATTAATTATATTTAAGGCTTCTCCTAAGAACATACAAAAAAAAATTATGTTCTTTAAGGTCCTTATGTGTATTTGGGTCCACATCTGGGTCCAATCATCCGTCCTTGTTTGTGCATTTATCCTATAATACAAAACTTAAAAATCATTAATAACATCTCACTGTACCTCTCTGAGAGGTTCATACTGGCCTGACTAGTAGTGGATGCTTGGAACCGCCTTCCAGCAGAGGTAATGAATCCATCAACCGTAAGTAAAGTCAAAAATGTACAGGACCCACCCCATATCTAAACTCTGATAGCCAAAAATTATAGGAAAACTCTGTAGGGCTTATAAATACTTACATTCTAAGAATACAACATGTAGACCTATAATCTTCACATGAGTGAATTTGGAAGGGAAAACAACACGCAGCACAAGACCTACTGAATGCCTAAGATGCCACAATGTGCAAAGTAATGTATCATGTAGTTTCCAAGTGTCAGAGTGAATGAACCTTCACTGTAAGCCACCTGAAAGGACATAAAAAGAAACGAACGAAGGGAAAGAAGAAAACAAAAAAAAAACCTCATATCTGTGCACAGGTTATTTCTTTGCGAATACCTTTAAACTTGTAAAACCGAAAGTTATAAATTTAAACTGGTACCAGTATTGAGCTCCTTATAAACGGGAAAAAAAAACAAATATTTATAAAATAATCATAAACAGTACAACGCATGCGCATTAGTGTGATCACACTTATTGATGGCCATAAAACAATGTTGGGTGCACCCCCTATCAAAAAAAAACAAATCTTAGTTTATACATGTACTGTTCCTACTCATGCATTCCATCGCTCACCCATACACATTCATTTCAAATGCATCCCATACATTCTGTATAAGGCTTTGGTAATTGCAAATGAATTGCTAGGCGTTTCCGACCTCTGGGAGAATACAAAGTAAAGAAGAGAAAGAGGGGAAAAAAAAAAAAAAAAAAACAATGGGCCTTTATAACTTACCCTCTTGTTAGGGGCGTATTTTGCATCTGTACAGCTAAATGATATGCACATATCATTTCTGGAATTCACTTAACCTGAAAACAAATAACTTTATAGACAACAGTTGTTAATCTCTTCCCAAATTTTTTCTAACCTATTTTAAAGCAAACAATACATAATTTATTTTAATAGATTGGAATGTATAGCGTTTTATCTTTTGTAAAGTAATAAGGTATCCCTTAACAACTGGTGTGGTTTTAGGTTTATTGACCACCTTTCCTGTCTTCCTAAGAGATCTAGGGATATTTACCCCCGAGCTCTCACCTTTCAAGGAGTTGTTAAAATTAACACCTACTCCAGACGGAATGATTGCATTACAATCTATGGTATGTGTAGATTGCCCACACCGCCCTGTGCTAGAAGATGCCTTATTCTGGTCACTAAGACTTCTCACACCTATGTGTCCATTATTTTTAATTTTGCCAATGTTGGGGAACTTGTCTTGCTCCTAATTCTGTGACCATGGTGCATTCTCGATTTTCTTGTGGCTCTGCGATTTCTCCCATCGCCACAGGAAAAGTAGAATTAGGATCCATATCCTCCTTTCCCCCATACTTTTCATATACGTTATTGTCCCCAATTTCATAGGCACAAGTAGATGCCGTAGCATTAAGCATTTAAGAATTGAAATTGTTTGTAGCAACTGTGACATTGTTCTGTTTAAGAGTAATAGTTGCTACGGACTTCTAGACGGGACATGGCTGCCATTACCAACAAATAATATGCACAATTTGTAAGCTAGTTAAAGCTTAAGTTAAATGTTGAAAACAACAAACAGCTCCGCGCTTAGGGACAAGTAATCCAGGTATGCAGCCTTTCCAGAAAAAAAATTACCCCCTAAGAGGCAAATTTAAATGATTGGTACAAAATAGGAAAAATTGGCGCTTCCTGTGAGTCCAGGATATTAGAATGTACTTGACTAGACCATACGATAATAAAGAGAGAGGGGTGGAGGTAGACACCTAATTGCTGGCGGTACTACCATATACCTATCACCCCCTCCTAGACAGTGTATTATAAACCCAGAGCCTATACTGAGATAATAAAATGAGTGTAAGGGAGGGCAAACCCTCGGGGTATAAGCATCCACCCCTAATTTGCCAGTCTCCAATATCCACTGATAGATATGTGCAAATATGTATGCAATAATAAAAAAAAAAAAAAAATGTGCACGGGGGGAGAGAGAGTGTACCCCAGGGCGGCTATCCGAATAACCTATATCCTCTACCCACCCGTAAATAGTTTAAGTTAAATGTTGCCCTGTACTAAACAGTCCTTTTTAGATTACTGTAACGAAGTTGGGAAAACGAACATTAAAATCAAATAAAATCCTGAAAATACAGTAAAGTGGAGTGGAAAGGAAAAAAAAAAATACAAAATAAATAAAACTAAATAACATATATATATATATATATATATATATATATATATATATATATATATATACACATCTATATATAGATATATATCTATACATTTTCAGCTTTCAATAAAACAATCTTTTAGATTACTGTAGACACCCCAAATCCACTCACAATAGCCTGTATTTTACCTTATTTTAGCCTACACCCCCTACACAATAGGCCCAGGGGACAATAGGAACAATAGTAGGGCCACAAGTATCAAATAGGGTGAATAACCCTCTTGGTTTACAATAGAAAGGTAAACACCTCCGTGTTTACACCAAAGTTCACCCATTCAGTTTAGACAAAAAAAAAAAAAAATCTAGCACAAACTCAGAATATCAAATTTGTGGTAAGGTTTCATCCTAAAAAAAAAGTCAGGGTATAATACAGTATGCTAAATGCACCTTATTTTACCCTATACTAATAATCTTTCTCAGATATTAGCTTCAGCATTCAGCAACAAGACTTCCACAGTCCTGTACTTTAACTGACAACAATGAGAATATTACTGCTCTCCTGTCCTATACACAAATATTATGCATTTAGTGGACAGACCATTTAAATTAAAAATCTGTTGAAACTTTTTAACAGGAAACCAAGACCCCACTCAATTGGTGTATTTCCAATGAAGCATGTCCTCATCATGCCACACTCTCAAACAATGGTTAGAGAGAGTGATTAAGCTTTGTGAGCATTAAAAAAAAAAAAATAATAAAAAGAAATAACACTTTTTCCCGCCAAGTTGCTTCCTCCCCACTACATAAAACCGGTTTGTAAATGGTACATCCAAAGAACTTGTTCAATTAAAATTTACGGGATATTTATGCAAAACAAAATATGTGGTGTATCCTCTCTCATTTTTAGAGTTAATACCTATAGTTTTCCCTAGATAGATTGAACAAACTGACTCAATTTAAGTTCAATCTACTAAGTACCTTCAGCAACACCACCATTTTTAAACCACAAAAAAAATTAAAATTTACCTACAGTTTTCCCTAGATATATTGAACAAACTGACTCAATTTAAGTTCAAGCTACTAAGTACCTTCAGCAAAATAATCATATAATATATATATAATACAAAAAAAATAAATATATAACTAAACTACAAAAGAGAGAAAAAGAAAAATATTTACCTATATTTTTCCCTAGATAGATTGAACAAACTGACTCAATTTAAGTTCAACTACTAGCCTTAATCTCTATTACATCGATTTTGATATTAAATTCAAACACCTTCCATCCTGTCTTGATTTCGTGGTCGCCATCTGTAACCTCTAAAATCTCTATTTCTGATTTATTAATCACAAAATATGATATGGGTTAAATGAGAGTTCTATTGACCAGGAGGAAAGGCTTTGAATATAATAACATTTATTACAGGTAGTTAAAAGTCAAGCTAATACACAAATCCCTAGCACATCAAGGCCGAAAATGCTAGGTTGAAATAAAATATATATATATATATGAAGGAATATAGATTATATTCCTTCAGACCGTGATCTACAAGCATGTTTAGTTACAAGTAGTTAAAAGTCAAGCTAATACACAAATCCCTAGCACATCAAGGCAGAAAATGCTAGGTTGAAATAAAATATATATATGAAGGAATATAGATTATATTCCTTCAGACCTTGATCTACAAGCATGTTTAGTTACAAGTAGCAGGGCATACCTTCCCCTGCTACATGGCATCCTACCTGCTGGCTGGTTCCCCCGGAAAGACCGAGCTGCCTCTCCTCTCCCCTGAGAGTATCAAAAACCAGCCTGATCCCTCATTGGCTGGCTTAGCGTGAGTTCTGATTGGTTACTTAGTCTAAGCCAGCCCCCTTACAGCAACTCCCACCAGTGATGTAAAAAATATACTTTACTGGTCCCAGGGAGTTTAAGTATGAAACTTGGGGTGAGACTTCCTTCATTCTTTATCCCAGCATGGGGTCGTTTATAGTGAATAGGTGACACACAATGTTAATTGGCTCCCCATTGTCCTTCAAGTTTCGGCCCCGCAATGTCTGCAGTTGACCAGAGCTTGGGAGGAGAGCTTTTGCTCACCTTTCATAGCTGCAAGCAAAAAGAGATATATTCATAATATTTCACAGATATTAATGGAAATTTCACATAACCGCATCAGGCAACATGAGTGATGTGATCGGACCCCGTGTGATGGATCGGAGCTGAGCCTGGCTGTGTGTGGAGGTGGTAGGACCCCAGTATGCATTAGCCTTGTCAGCAGCTGGAATGGAGATTTGGGGAATGGTGAGCAGGCAGATCGCTCTTCTCATCACTGGCTGCCTGCTGGTGTGGGCTTGTCAGAATGGTGAGTGCTGAGCATAGGTATGCGCAGCCTATTGCGTTAGGGTGTGCACCCCAAAACACAAATGTTTTCTCTGCAGCCTCATTTGTGCTGGACAGTGAGTGAATGAATGGGAAGTGTTCTGTGCTGAGTTGCTTCCTGTTCATTCAGAAACTGAAGCCTAGTAAACACAGTATGTGAAACTCTGTGGGGGGAGCCTGGCCAGGAGGGGGAATCGGCACTGCATATATTGATTAGGGTGTGCCCAGGCACACCTGGCACACCCCCTGTGCACGCCTATAGTGCTGAGCTTTGTATGGGATGGGGGTGATCACCGGCCCAGGATTATGCTGTTCTGACCTCCTCAACAGGATCTGGGATCCTTCTCTGTATCTTCAGGCTGCAGAAGACTGCAGCACAGGAGAGTGTGATCAGTTAAGTGATTACCAATGATGGGAGGCTATGTTTCACTGCTGCCACCGACCAATAGGGATGAGCTTCGAGTTCGAGTCGAACTCATGTTCGACTCGAACATTGCCTGTTCGCCTGTTCAGCAAACAGCAAACAATTTGGGGTGTTTGCGGCAAATTAGAAAAGCCGCAAGCACCCTGTAAAAGTCTATGGGAGAAATCTAAGGTGCTAATTTTAAAAGCCTATATGCAAGTTATTGTCATAAACAGTGTTTGGGGACCTGGGTCCTGCCCCAGGGGACATGTATCAATGCAAAAAAAAGTTTTAAAAACTGAAGTTTTTTCAGGAGCAGTGATTTTAATAATGCTTAAAGTGAAACAATAAAAGTGTAATATTCCTTTAAATTTCGTACCTGGGGGTGTGTATAGTATGCCTGTAAAAGGGCTCATGTTTCCCGTGCTTAGAACTGTCCCTGCACAAAGTGTAATTTTTGCAGGAAAAAAAGCTATTAAAAATCACTCGCGGCTATAATGAATTGCCGGCTCCCGTAATACAGAGAACAGTCATTCATTGAAAGTCATTGATAAAAAATTTAAAATAAAAAAAAAGCGTGCCCCTCAAAAGTACCCCTACCATTTCACCAAAAAAGTGACAAAAATGTTAAAAATGACAGGAGACGGTCTTTGACAATTCCTTTATTAAAATCTTCTTTCATCTTCTTTCTTCTGGTCTTCTTCCTTTCTTCATCCTTCAGTTTCTTCATCTTCTTCTTCCATCTTCTTCTTCCACCTTCTTCCATCTTCTTCTTCCTCCGATCCCCTTCTTGCTCTGGTCTTCTCGTCCGGCATTTTCTTCCACGGCGTCTGCGTCTTTTCTTCTGTGTCGGGCCGCTCCGCTCAATGGGAGGCTCCTGCTGTGTGAGGCTTTGCTCCGTCTGACAGTTCTTTTATAACAGAGGGTGGGGCCACCTGGTGACCCCGCCCCCTCTGACGCACGGGGACGTCATGGGGACTTACCTATGGCTTTCACCATGACGTCAGAGGGGGGCGGGGACAGCTACCCCGCCCCCCTCTGACACACGGGGACGTCATGGGGACTTCCCTATGGCTCTCCCCATGACGTCAGAGGGGGGCAGGGGCCCCCTCTAACGTCATGGGGAAAGCCATAAGGAAGTCCCCATGACGTCCTCATGCGTCAGAGGGGGCGGGGTCACCAGGTGGCCCCGCCCTCCGTTATAAAAAGAGCTGTCAGACGGAGCGAAGCCTCAAACAGCGGGAGCCTCCCATTGCGCGGTGCGGCCCGACACAGAAGAAAAGACACAGACGCCGTGGAAGAAGATGCCGGACGAGAAGACCAGAGAAAGAAGCGGATCGGAGGAAGAAGAAGATGGAAGAAGAAGATGGAAGAAGAAGATGAAGAAACTGAAGGATGAAGAAAGGAAGAAGACCAGAAGAAAGAAGATGAAAGAAGATTTTAATAAAGGAATTGTCAAAGACCGTCTCCTGTCATTTTTAACATTTTTGTCACTTTTTTGGTGAAATGGTAGGGGTACTTTTGTACCCCCTTACCATTTCACACAGGGGGGAGGCCGGGATCTGGGGGTCCCCTTGTTAAAGGGGGCTTCCAGATTCCGATAAGCCCCCTGCCCGCAGACCCCCACAACCAATGGCCAGGGTTGTGGGGAAGAGGCCCTTGTCCCCATCAACATGGGGACATGGTGGTTTGAGGGGTCACAGACCCCCAAAGCATCCTCCCAATGTTAAGGGCATGTGGCCTGGTACGGTTCAGGAGGGAGGGGGGGGCGCTCTCGTCCCCCCTCTTTTCCTGCGGCCTGCCAGGTTGCGTGCTCGGATAAGGGTCTGGTATGGATTTTGAGGGGGACCCACGCCATTTTTTTTTTTAAGGTTGAATAATTTTTATTGAAATTTTTGCAATAACAGAACATCAACATGCATGTAAGTAAGAACATGTGAATAATAACAATCATATACAAAAGATGTGGTGCCACAGATAGAAAGATCTGTTCACATGCAGCAATAATGCATGACCAGTCATATCTCTTGGATGAAGGGAGTACAGGAAGGTTCCTTCCCTGTATATGGCCCTACATGTCATCTTAAAGGGTCAGGCATAGGAGGAGTCCGGGAGATCCCAGACTCCTGGGTGCCCCAAAAGGGATCATGCTGTCACCCTGGAGTGGGAACTACCAGATATCCGCCACAGGTTCAGGTTATGTCTTGACATGGAAAGGTTCCTACCAGACAGTAGTGTCGGTCAATCGTTCCCAGGGAGCCTAATGTCTGGCAAGATTCTAAGTTGTCCTAGCCAAGAGAGGCAGTATAGGAGAAGAAGAGAGAAACGTGTGAGGGAGAGGAGGGTGGGGGGTTGGGAAGGAGAATCAGCTAGTAGTCCCATAGATCGTCACACCAGGTGGAAGGCCAGGGATTAGGGAAATGTTACAGAAAGTGGCCCATGGTTCCCATATGTTCTGGAATTTCTCCAGCTTGTCATCCAGTTTGGCCACAATCTGTTCTTGGGCCATGATCCATGATACTTTTGTTTTAAAGAGCTGAAAGGAGACAGAATGTTTCTTCCAGGCTTTGGCTAATGTTATTTTGGCCCCCAGTAAAATAAAAAAGGATAGGGTTTGACATGCTTTAGGGAGTCCAGTTATTGGGTGATTGAACAGAGCTGAGTTAGGGTGAGGCGGTACAGCGGTACCTGTTAAAGTGCTGATTGTACGGAATACTTTCCGCCAATACGATCTGATGCGAGGGCAGGTCCACCAAATATGAAGCATAGAACCCTCCATCTCGCATTCCCTGAAGCAGACCGGTGGAGTACCCGGAAATAACCTGGCCAGCCTGGATGGAACATAGTACCACCTGATCAAAACCTTCAGACTAGCTTCAATAAGAGAAATATTAAGAATACCTTTGAAAGCTCTGTCCGTGGCTCGAAACCAAGTTGCGGTGTCCCAAGTGTTATTCACGTCTGCTTCCCAGGCTCGGACATAAGAGGGTTTAGTTTCCCTATGCATCAGTGCTGCATAGATCAAAGAGATGCCTCCCCTCTGATCCATTTGATTGACACACCAGTGTTCGTAGGTAGGGATGAGCCGAACACCCCCGGGTTCGGTTCGCACCAGAACCTTCGAACCGACCGAAAGTTCGCGCGAATTTTCGAACCCTATACGTTATAATGGACGCGAACGTTCGAAATCAAAAGTGCTAATTACAACGGCCAATATGCATGTTAATGTCATAAAACAGGTTTGGGGACCCGGGTCCTGCCCCAGGGGACATATATCAATGCAAAAAGAACTTTTAAAAACTAACGTTTTTTCGGGAGCAGTCATTTTAATGATGCATAAAGTGAAAAAAAAAAAGTGAAATTTTCCTTTAAATATGGTACCTGGGGGGTGTCTAAAGTATGCCTGTGAAGTGGCATGTGTTTCCCGTGTTTAGAACTGTCCTTGCACAAAATGACATTTGTAAAGGAAAAAAAGAAGCCATTTAAAACCACTTGCGGCTTTAGGTTTGTTCTTAAGTAGAATCTGAACAGGTACATTATGAAGTGTAGCTCCATCCCAAAAAAATCTATTTTTAAGCTTTTTGGAGAACATAGGGAGGGGTTATCACCCCTGTAACATTTGCTGTCTTTGCACATCTGTTCAGAACATGTCACCTCACTTTCCGTCCCAATGACAAATGTTTTTGGAAAAAGTGGGGTTTTAATTGAAACAAAGATTGGTGATAAAGTATCAGTAGAGAGGAGATACCTTTTTCCCAAATTAAATCTAACAGGATAGAATTTCCCTTCCTAGGGGTAGATTTCCTCTCACTTCCTGTTTTATCTTTCCATTTGCAAGTAGGAGTCGTTTGTAAGTTGGATGTTTGAAAGTAGGGGCCTGGCGTATATACTCTGCAGAAATTTGCCCTATTAGATGTTGGTGTAGCCACAAGACTGGTGGGCACAGGAATGGGCCCTGCTGTGAGTTAATAGATCAAGATTTGTAATTGCATGCACCTGTTGAACAGGGCAGAAAAATTGGGGGTGGTGGTGGTGGTGGTGGACGGTTTTGCCACAAGACTGTAAGCTCTCACAGTTACTCTTGGTGGGCGCAGGAATGGGCCCTGCTGTGAGTTATTAGATCAAGATTTGTAATTGCAAGCACCTGATGAACAGGGCAGAAAAATTGGGCCTTTGGCGGTGGTGGTGGACGGTGTTGCCACAAGACTGTAGGCTCTCACAGTTACTCTTGGTGGGCGCAGGAATGGGCCCTGCTGTGAGTTATTAGATCAAGATTTGTAATTGCAAGCACCTGATGAACAGGGCAGAAAAATTGGGCCTTTGGCGGTGGTGGTGGACGGTGTTGCCACAAGACTGTAGGCCCTCATAGTTACTCTTGGTGGGCGCAGGAATGGGCCCTGCTGTGAGTTATTAGATCAAGATTTGTAATTGCAAGCACCTGATGAACAGGGCAGAAAAATTGGGCCTTTGGCGGTGGTGGTGGACGGTGTTGCCACAAGACTGCAGGCCCTCATAGTTACTCTTGGTGGGCGCAGGAATGGGCCCTGCTGTGAACTATTAGATCAAGATTTGTAATTACCCGCCCCTGTTAAACAGGGGCTGAAAAATTGTGCCTTAGGCACTGGTGCTGGTGCCACAACACTGCAACCCCTCACAGAGACTGTACTTGGAGCACAGCAGTCACACGTGTTGCGAAGCATTTTTTTAAAAAATTGTAAGTACACGCCCCTGTTAAACAGGGGCTGAAAAATTGTGCCTTAGGCACTGGTGCTGGTGCCACAACACTGCAACCCGGCCCTCACAGATACTGTACTTGGAGCACAGCAGTCACACGTGTTGCGAAGCATTTTTTTTAAAAATTGTAAGTACCCGCCCCTGTTAAACAGGGGCTGAAAAATTGTGCCTTAGGCACTGGTGCTGGTGCCACAACACTGCAACCCCTCACAGATACTGTACTTGGAGCACAGCAGTCACACGTGTTGCGAAGCATTTTTTTAAAAAATTGTAAGTACACGCCCCTGTTAAACAGGGGCTGAAAAATTGTGCCTTAGGCACTGGTGCTGGTGCCACAACACTGCAACCCCTCACAGATACTGTACTTGGAGCACAGCAGTCACACGTGTTGCGAAGCATTTTTTTAAAAAATTGTAAGTACACGCCCCTGTTAAACAGGGGCTGAAAAATTGTGCCTTAGGCACTGGTGCTGGTGCCACAACACTGCAACCCCTCACAGATACTGTACTTGGAGCACAGCAGTCACATGTGTTGCGAAGCATTTTTTTAAAAAATTGTAAGTACCCGCCCCTGTTAAACAGGGGCTGAAAAATTGTGCCTTAGGCACTGGTGTGGTGGCATGGATCATTGAGGAGGAGGAAGAGGATAGTCAGTGAACATAAGAGGACAGTCACTCAGCATCAGCATAGGCAGTCTTGAAGGGATGTGACATTAAAAATTATTCGGTTATATCCGCCTCAGGTGCCTGGTAGCTGGTGGTGATCCAAGACTGATTCATTTTGATGAAGGTCAGTCGATCAACCGAGGCGGTGGACAGGCGCACCCTATGATCAGTCACAAATCCTCCAGCAGCACTGAATGTGCGTTCGGAAAGAACGCTGGAGGCAGGACAGGCCAGTAGCTCAATTGCATACTGTGCAAGCTCTGGCCAGTGATCCATCCTCAGGACCCAGTAAGCCAGAGGATTTTCGGTGGGAAAGGTGTCCAAGTCTGACCTTGCCCCAAGGTATTCCTGCACCATGTATATCAGACGCTGGCGATGGTTGCTGGAACCGATCATACCTTGGGGCTGCGGACTAAAAAATTGTCTGAACGCATCGGTCAGACGTCCACCTTCCCCACCGCTCCTTCTGCCACTGACCGAAGCCTCAGCAACTCGTCGCCCAGGACCAGGAGTTTGTAGCCTCCCAGTTTCTGGGAACGCGTTGCACAGACCTTTCTGCAAGGCCTCCCTGAGATGTCTCATCCTCTGCTCCCTCTGCGACGGCAAGATAAGGTCCGCAACCTTACCCTTGTACCGCAGATCAAGGAGAGTGGCCAGCCAGTAATGGTCCCTCTCCTTGATCCGAAGAACACGAGGATCCTTCCGCAGGCTTTGCAGGATCAGGGAGGCCATGCAGCGTAGGTTAGCTGAGGCATTCGGTCCGGAGTCTTCTGGGTCACTGAGGATGACATGATCGCCAGCCACCTCCTCCCAGCCACGTACAAGTCCACTGGCTTGTTGGGACTGTACATCATCCCTAAAAGACTGCTGCTGCTGATGCTGAGTGCCAGACTCCACCTCCATGCTCACACAATCCTCCTCCTCCTCCTCCTCCTCCTCCTCATCCTCTTCCTGTGTGATGGGTGGGACAGAAGGAACACTGTCCGGATAAAGGGGGCCTTGAGAGGCAAGGAAGTCCTCCCCTTCTTGCCTCTGTTCTGCCTCAAGTGCCCTGTCCATTATCCCACGCAGCGTATGCTCCAACAGGTGGACAAGAGGGACAGTGTCACTGATGCATGCACTGTCACTGCTCACCATCCTCGTGGCCTCCTCAAATGGTGAGAGGACAGTGCATGCATCCCTGATCATGCTCCACTGACGTGGGGAAAAAAAACCAAGCTCCCCTGACCCTGTCCTGGTGCCGTAGTCGCAAAGGTACTCATTGATGGCCCTCTGCTGCGTGTGCAGTCGCTGCAGCATGGCCAACGTTGAGTTCCACCTGGTGGGCATGTCACATATTAGGCGGTTCTTGGGCAGGTTCAGCTCCTTTTGCAGCTCAGTCAGCCGAGCACTGGCATTATAAGATCGGCGGAAATGCACACAGACTTTCCTGGCCTGCCTCAGGACATCCTGTAAGCCTGGGAACCTGCCCAAGAACCGCTGCACCACCAGGTTGAGGACGTGAGCCATGCAGGGCACATGGGTGAGCTGCCCCTGTCGCAGGGCGGAGAGGAGGTTGGTGCCATTGTCAGAAACGACCATTCCTGGCTTAAGCTGACGTGGCGTCAACCACCTCTCGGCCTGCCCCTGCAGAGCTGCCAGAACCTCTGGCCCAGTGTGGCTCCTGTCCCCCAAACACACCAGCGCAAGCACGGCATGGCATCTTTTTGCCTGCGTACTTGCGTAGCCCCTTGTACGCCTACGGAGCACCGCTGGTTCCAAGGACAGAGCACTGGAGGAAGAAGAAGAGGAGGGGGTGGAGGAGAGAGGTGTGTCACAACCAGTAGCAGTAGTAGCGTTTTGGAGGCGTGGTGGCGGAACAACCTCCAACACTACTGCACCTTGTCCTGCATCCCTCCCAGCTGCCAATAGAGTGACCCAATGGGCCGTGAAAGAAAGGTACCGTCCCTGTCCATGCCTGCTGGACCATGAGTCAGCGGTAATATGCACCTTACCGCTGACCACCCTGTCCAGCGAGGCATGGACATTGCCCTCCACATGCCGGTAGAGAGACGGAATCGCCTTCCGTGAGAAAAAGTGGCGTTTGGGAACCTGCCACTGAGGAACCGCACATTGAACAAACTCACGGAAGGGGGCCGAGTCTACCAACTGAAAAGGCAGCAGTTGAAGTGCTAGCAATTTAGCCAGGCTAGCATTCAACCGCTGGGCATGTGGATGGTTGGGAGTGTACTTCTTTCTACGGTCCAGCAGCTGGGGCAGGGAAATTTGCCTGCTGCAATCGGATGTCGGTGTACTGCAAGTACTTGGTTGTGACACACCTAATTCTACACCTTCAGTCCTCTCAGAGCAGCTTTCAGAGAGGACTGAAGGTGTAGTGGGGATGGAGATCCCAGCTGAGGAGGAGGAAGGAGAGGTCCGCTTAGTTCTTTGGTGTGGGTCTTTTATGTGTGCCTGCCAACGAGCTGCATGGCAGGTCGCCATATGTCTGGTCATGCTTGTGGTGCCCAAGCGGCTGATGTTTTGGCCACGCGAGATACGCTTGAGACAAATATTGCAAATAGCAGTGGTGCGATCTGCTGCACTCGTCTCAAAAAAGGCCCACACCAAAGAACTTTTCTGATAACGTGCAGAGGCAGCGCCCTGCACAGGCGGAGCTCTGCGGTGTTGTACAGTTGCTGTGCTGGCCTCTACCTGGCCTCCAGGGGGCATCCTGCCTCGTTGGACATGTGACGCTGCATCCTCCTCCTCCTCGTCCTCCTCCTCATCCTCTCTCCCTTCAGGCACCCACGTGGAGTCAGTGACCTCATCATCCCCTCCCTCTTCACCACTAGAGCAAACCTGGCAGTAAGCTGCAGCTGGTGGAACAGTACTGCCAGATTCCTCAAGCTGGGTATCATCATCCGAGCCTTCGAATCGTTGGGCATCTTCCTGGAGCATGTACCCAACACTGTGCTCAAAGAGTTCGGGGGACTCCTCAGGAGGACATGGTGGGTCTAGGGAAGGGGTGGCTGATGATGCTCTGTCAGTACCCTGAGCCTGGGTGAGAGAGGATGAGGAGGATGAGGAGGGCTTGGTCATCCATTCTACCAAGCCTTCAGCATGATGCGGCTCCACATGTCCAGCTGCCGAAAACAAAGACGCGCGTGTCCCATGGCCACGTGCTGATGACGATGCACGACCACGTCCACGTCCACGGCCACGTCCACTAGAAACAGAGCCTGCCTGCCCTGTGTTCTTGGCTCTGCACGCTCTGCCTCCCCTTGGCGGTCTTCCAGCCATTGTAGTCGGTAGTCCTGTGGGTGCTGCTGAGAAGAATATATAGGAGCTCTGTGTGATGCCACTAACACACTAGAAGTCCTATGGGTGCTTCTGCAAAGAAAATAGAGGAGCTCTGTGTGATGCCACTAACACACTAGAAGTCCTGTGGGTGCTTCTGCAAAGAAAATAGAGGAGCTCTGTGTGATGCCACTAACACACTAGAAGTCCTGTGGGTGCTGCTGAGAAGAAAATATAGGAGCTCTGTGTGATGCCACTAACACACTAGAAGTCCTATGGGTGCTTCTGCAAAGAAAATAGAGGAGCTCTGTGTGATGCCACTAACACACTAGAAGTCCTGTGGGTGCTGCTGAGAAGAAAATATAGGAGCTCTGTGTGATGCCACTAACACACTAGAAGTCCTATGGGTGCTTCTGCAAAGAAAATAGAGGAGCTCTGTGTGATGCCACTAACACACTAGAAGTCCTGTGGGTGCTGCTGAGAAGAAAATATAGGAGCTCTGTGTGATGCCACTAACACACTAGAAGTCCTATGGGTGCTTCTGCAAAGAAAATAGAGGAGCTCTGTGTGATGCCACTAACACACTAGAAGTCCTGTGGGTGCTGCTGAGAAGAAAATATAGGAGCTCTGTGTGATGCCACTAACACACTAGAAGTCCTATGGGTGCTTCTGCAAAGAAAATAGAGGAGCTCTGTGTGATGCCACTAACACACTAGAAGTCCTGTGGGTGCTTCTGCAAAGAAAATAGAGGAGCTCTGTGTGATGCCACTAACACACTAGAAGTCCTGTGGGTGCTGCTGAGAAGAAAATATAGGAGCTCTGTGTGATGCCACTAACACACTAGAAGTCCTATGGGTGCTTCTGCAAAGAAAATAGAGGAGCTCTGTGTGATGCCACTAACACACTAGAAGTCCTGTGGGTGCTTCTGCAAAGAAAATAGAGGAGCTCTGTGTGATGCCACTAACACACTAGAAGTCATGTGGGTGCTTCTGCAAAGAAAATAGAGGAGCTCTGTGTGATGGGACTAACACACTTCAAGTCCTATGGGTGCTTCTGGGAAGAAAATATAGGAGCTCTGTGTGATGCCACTAACACACTAGAAGTCCTGTGGGTGCTGCTGAGAAGAAAATATAGGAGCTCTGTGTGATGCCACTAACACACTAGAAGTCCTATGGGTGCTTCTGCAAAGAAAATAGAGGAGCTCTGTGTGATGCCACTAACACACTAGAAGTCCTGTGGGTGCTGCTGAGAAGAAAATATAGGAGCTCTGTGTGATGCCACTAACACACTAGAAGTCCTATGGGTGCTTCTGCAAAGAAAATAGAGGAGCTCTGTGTGATGGGACTAACACACTTCAAGTCCTATGGGTGCTTCTGGGAAGAAAATATAGGTCTGTGTGATGGGACTAACACACTTCAAGTCCTATAGGTGCCTCTGGGAACAAAATATATGATCTCTGTGTGATGGGACTAACACACTTCAAGTCCTATAGGTGCTTCTGGGAAGAAAATGTAGGTCTGTGTGATGGGACTAACACACTTCAAGTCCTATAGGTGCTTCTGGGAAGAAAATGTAGGTCTGTGTGATGGGACTAACACACTTCAAGTCCTATAGGTGCTTCTGGGAACAAAATATATGATCTCTGTGTGATGGGACTAACACACTTCAAGTCCTATATGTGCTTCTGGGAAGGAAATATAGGTCTGTGTGATGGGACTAACACACTTCAAGTCCTATAGGTGCTTCTGGGAACAAAATATATGATCTCTGTGTGATGGGACTAACACACTTCAAGTCCTATAGGTGCTTCTGGGAAGGAAATAAAGGTCTGTGTGATGGGACTAACACACTTCAAGTCCTATAGGTGCTTCTGGGAACAAAATATAGGATCTCTGTGTGATGGGACTAACACACTTCAAGTCCTATGGGTGCTTCTGGGAAGAAAATGTAGGTCTGTGTGATGGGACTAACACACTTCAAGTCCTATAGGTGCTTCTGTGAACAAAATATATGATCTCTGTGTGATGGGACTAACACACTTCAAGTCCTATAGGTGCTTCTGGGAACAAAATATAGGATCTCTGTGTGATGGGACTAACACACTTCAAGTCCTATAGGTGCTTCTGGGAAGAAAATGTAGGTCTGTGTGATGGGACTAACACACTTCAAGTCCTATAGGTGCTTCTGGGAACAAAATATATGATCTCTGTGTGATGGGACTAACACACTTCAAGTCCTATAGGTGCTTCTGGGAAGGAAATATAGGTCTGTGTGATGGGACTAACACACTTCAAGTCCTATAGGTGCTTCTGGGAACAAAATATATGATCTCTGTGTGATGGGACTAACACACTTCAAGTCCTATGGGTGCTTCTGGGAAGAAAATGTAGGTCTGTGTGATGGGACTAACACACTTCAAGTCCTATAGGTGCTTCTGTGAACAAAATATATGATCTCTGTGTGATGGGACTAACACACTTCAAGTCCTATAGGTGCTTCTGGGAACGAAATATATGATCTCTGTGTGATGGGACTAACACACTTCAAGTCCTATAGGTGCTTCTGGGAACAAAATATATGATCTCTGTGTGATGGGACTAACACACTTCAAGTCCTATAGGTGCTTCTGGGAACAAAATATATGATCTCTGTGTGATGGGACTAACACACTTCAAGTCCTATAGGTGCTTCTGGGAAGAAAATGTAGGTCTGTGTGATGGGACTAACACACTTCAAGTCCTATAGGTGCTTCTGGGAACAAAATATATGATCTCTGTGTGATGGGACTAACACACTTCAAGTCCTATAGGTGCTTCTGGGAAGGAAATATAGGTCTGTGTGATGGGACTAACACACTTCAAGTCCTATAGGTGCTTCTGGGAACAAAATATATGATCTCTGTGTGATGGGACTAACACACTTCAAGTCCTATAGGTGCTTCTGGGAAGAAAATGTAGGTCTGTGTGATGGGACTAACACACTTCAAGTCCTATAGGTGCTTCTGGGAACAAAATATATGATCTCTGTGTGATGGGACTAACACACTTCAAGTCCTATAGGTGCTTCTGGGAAGGAAATATAGGTCTGTGTGATGGGACTAACACACTTCAAGTCCTATAGGTGCTTCTGGGAACAAAATATATGATCTCTGTGTGATGGGACTAACACACTTCAAGTCCTATAGGTGCTTCTGGGAAGAAAATGTAGGTCTGTGTGATGGGACTAACACACTTCAAGTCCTATAGGTGCTTCTGGGAACAAAATATAGGAGCTCTGCCTGCCTGCCACGAACACACTACAAGTCCTATAGGTGCTTCTGGGAACAAAATATAGGAGCTCTGCCTGCCTGCCACGAACACACTACAAGTCCTATAGGTGCTTCTGGGGACAAAATATAGGAGCTCTGCCTGCCTGCCACGAACACACTACAAGTCCTATAGGTGCTTCTGGGAACAAAATATAGGAGCTCTGCCTGCCTGCCACGAACACACTACAAGTCCTATAGGTGCTTCTGGGAACAAAATGTAGGTCTGTGTGATGGGACTAACACACTTCAAGTCCTATAGGTGCTTCTGGGAACAAAATATATGATCTCTGTGTGATGGGACTAACACACTTCAAGTCCTATAGGTGCTTCTGGGAAGGAAATATAGGTCTGTGTGATGGGACTAACACACTTCAAGTCCTATAGGTGCTTCTGGGAACAAAATATATGATCTCTGTGTGATGGGACTAACACACTTCAAGTCCTATAGGTGCTTCTGGGAAGGAAATAAAGGTCTGTGTGATGGGACTAACACACTTCAAGTCCTATAGGTGCTTCTGGGAACAAAATATAGGATCTCTGTGTGATGGGACTAACACACTTCAAGTCCTATGGGTGCTTCTGGGAAGAAAATGTAGGTCTGTGTGATGGGACTAACACACTTCAAGTCCTATAGGTGCTTCTGTGAACAAAATATATGATCTCTGTGTGATGGGACTAACACACTTCAAGTCCTATAGGTGCTTCTGGGAACAAAATATAGGATCTCTGTGTGATGGGACTAACACACTTCAAGTCCTATAGGTGCTTCTGGGAAGAAAATGTAGGTCCGTGTGATGGGACTAACACACTTCAAGTCCTATAGGTGCTTCTGGGAACAAAATATATGATCTCTGTGTGATGGGACTAACACACTTCAAGTCCTATAGGTGCTTCTGGGAAGGAAATATAGGTCTGTGTGATGGGACTAACACACTTCAAGTCCTATAGGTGCTTCTGGGAACAAAATATATGATCTCTGTGTGATGGGACTAACACACTTCAAGTCCTATGGGTGCTTCTGGGAAGAAAATGTAGGTCTGTGTGATGGGACTAACACACTTCAAGTCCTATAGGTGCTTCTGGGAACAAAATATAGGAGCTCTGCCTGCCTGCCACGAACACACTACAAGTCCTATAGGTGCTTCTGGGAACAAAATATAGGAGCTCTGCCTGCCTGCCACGAACACACTACAAGTCCTATAGGTGCTTCTGGGGACAAAATATAGGAGCTCTGCCTGCCTGCCACGAACACACTACAAGTCCTATAGGTGCTTCTGGGAACAAAATATAGGAGCTCTGCCTGCCTGCCACGAACACACTACAAGTCCTATAGGTGCTTCTGGGAACAAAATGTAGGTCTGTGTGATGGGACTAACACACTTCAAGTCCTATAGGTGCTTCTGGGAACAAAATATATGATCTCTGTGTGATGGGACTAACACACTTCAAGTCCTATAGGTGCTTCTGGGAAGGAAATATAGGTCTGTGTGATGGGACTAACACACTTCAAGTCCTATAGGTGCTTCTGGGAACAAAATATATGATCTCTGTGTGATGGGACTAACACACTTCAAGTCCTATAGGTGCTTCTGGGAAGGAAATAAAGGTCTGTGTGATGGGACTAACACACTTCAAGTCCTATAGGTGCTTCTGGGAACAAAATATAGGATCTCTGTGTGATGGGACTAACACACTTCAAGTCCTATGGGTGCTTCTGGGAAGAAAATGTAGGTCTGTGTGATGGGACTAACACACTTCAAGTCCTATAGGTGCTTCTGTGAACAAAATATATGATCTCTGTGTGATGGGACTAACACACTTCAAGTCCTATAGGTGCTTCTGGGAACAAAATATAGGATCTCTGTGTGATGGGACTAACACACTTCAAGTCCTATAGGTGCTTCTGGGAACAAAATATAGGATCTCTGTGTGATGGGACTAACACACTTCAAGTCCTATAGGTGCTTCTGGGAAGAAAATGTAGGTCCGTGTGATGGGACTAACACACTTCAAGTCCTATAGGTGCTTCTGGGAACAAAATATATGATCTCTGTGTGATGGGACTAACACACTTCAAGTCCTATAGGTGCTTCTGGGAAGGAAATATAGGTCTGTGTGATGGGACTAACACACTTCAAGTCCTATAGGTGCTTCTGGGAACAAAATATATGATCTCTGTGTGATGGGACTAACACACTTCAAGTCCTATGGGTGCTTCTGGGAAGAAAATGTAGGTCTGTGTGATGGGACTAACACACTTCAAGTCCTATAGGTGTTTCTGTGAACAAAATATATGATCTCTGTGTGATGGGACTAACACACTTCAAGTCCTATAGGTGCTTCTGGGAACGAAATATATGATCTCTGTGTGATGGGACTAACACACTTCAAGTCCTATAGGTGCTTCTGGGAACAAAATATATGATCTCTGTGTGATGGGACTAACACACTTCAAGTCCTATAGGTGCTTCTGGGAACAAAATATATGATCTCTGTGTGATGGGACTAACACACTTCAAGTCCTATAGGTGCTTCTGGGAAGAAAATGTAGGTCTGTGTGATGGGACTAACACACTTCAAGTCCTATAGGTGCTTCTGGGAACAAAATATATGATCTCTGTGTGATGGGACTAACACACTTCAAGTCCTATAGGTGCTTCTGGGAAGGAAATATAGGTCTGTGTGATGGGACTAACACACTTCAAGTCCTATAGATGCTTCTGGGAACAAAATATATGATCTCTGTGTGATGGGACTAACACACTTCAAGTCCTATAGGTGCTTCTGGGAAGAAAATGTAGGTCTGTGTGATGGGACTAACACACTTCAAGTCCTATAGGTGCTTCTGGGAACAAAATATATGATCTCTGTGTGATGGGACTAACACACTTCAAGTCCTATAGGTGCTTCTGGGAAGGAAATATAGGTCTGTGTGATGGGACTAACACACTTCAAGTCCTATAGGTGCTTCTGGGAACAAAATATATGATCTCTGTGTGATGGGACTAACACACTTCAAGTCCTATAGGTGCTTCTGGGAAGAAAATGTAGGTCTGTGTGATGGGACTAACACACTTCAAGTCCTATAGGTGCTTCTGGGAACAAAATATAGGAGCTCTGCCTGCCTGCCACGAACACACTACAAGTCCTATAGGTGCTTCTGGGAACAAAATATAGGAGCTCTGCCTGCCTGCCACGAACACACTACAAGTCCTATAGGTGCTTCTGGGGACAAAATATAGGAGCTCTGCCTGCCTGCCACGAACACACTACAAGTCCTATAGGTGTTTCTGGGAACAAAATATAGGAGCTCTGCCTGCCTGCCACGAACACACTACAAGTCCTATAGGTGCTTCTGGGAACAAAATATAGGAGCTCTGCCTGCCTGCCACGAACACACTACAAGTCCTATAGGTGCTTCTGGGAACAAAATATAGGAGCTCTGCCTGCCTGCCACGAACACACTACAAGTCCTATAGGTGCTTCTGGGAACAAAATATAGGAGCTCTGCCTGCCTGCCACGAACACACTACAAGCCCCTCTTTCTAAATCAATCTAAATGAATGAATCTATCTAACTCAATCTCTCTAAGTAAATCTCTCTAACTAACTAAATCCAGCAGAGTGTCACAGATCTAGCCTGCTCTATCTGCGCCGGAACAGCATGTGACCGGCGCAGACGGCGTGGCGGCCTTTTATAGGGGGGGGCGTGTACTACAGCCCCTGAGCTGTAATTGGCTACAGGCGTCCTGCCTGTAGCCAATTATGGCTCTTCGAGTTTCCGGGGCTGTGATTGGCCAAGCATGCGGGGTCACAGTGCATGCTTGGCCAATCATCAGCCAGCAATGCACTGCGCCGGCCGCGCCGGCCGCAATGCATTGTGGGGCCGCTCGCATCCCCCGAACGTGATGCGAGCGGCCAAAATCGTTCGGGGCTCGCCGAGCGAGCGAACGCCCGGTGCTCGATGCGAACGTGGGTTCGCATCGAGCACCGGGCCCATCCCTATTCGTAGGTAGTGATAGTAGGGGGCAAGGGTTTATCGGTCCATATTGAATGGAGTTAATGAGAGATCTGTGAGAACCTAAAGAGTTCGGAGTTAGGCATATCCAGCTTTTTCTGACAATGTTTTAGGGAAATGGGGCCTGAGGGGGAAAAGAAGTGTCCTATCCTATAGAGTCCTTTGTCGGTCCACCATTTAAAGGCTTGAATTTCCATCCCCGGGTTAAAATCTGGATTATGGAATAGGTGTGACAGGGGCCTTATTGGGGAAATGATGGTAGGCAGAGTGAAGAGTTTGGAGCAGAGGGCTAGTGAGTGTGAGAGAGTAGGCGCCATAACTGCCGGTCTGAGCCTAGGCTTGCACCCCAAATGGAAATCTATGGTGTTTGAGGGGATGGCTTGCTTTTCCATAGACAGCCAATCTGGTTTCGAGTTCTGTGAGAATGCTGTAGAGATTTGAGCTAACTGTGCTGCCTGATAGTATTTCCAGAGATTGGGAAGACCTAAGCCTCCTTGGGATCTCAGGCGGTAAAGTGTTTCTGAGGGGCACCTATACCCTTTATTCCCCCAGATGAAGTGTAATATGTCCAATTGTAACTTGTTGAGGAATTGCTTGGGGAACGGGATTGGTAGCGAGTGGAATAGATAGAGCATACGTGGAAGTAGGGTCATTTTGACTGCGTGAAGCCTGCCCAGCCAGGATAGACCACATTTGGACCACCTCTCCAAATCTCTTTTACATTTTTGTATCATGACCGGGTAGTTGGCTGTGAGAAGTCCGTTTATGTCAGACGTTAATTTAATACCTAGATAGGGTAGTGTTGCGGAGGCCCAAGGGAAAGCGAAATTGGTTGTGAGCTGTTTAAGGCTATCCGGGGGTAATGTTATATTTAACGCTAGTGACTTGGACATGTTCACCCGTAGACCGGATATTCCACTAAAGTCTTTAAGGGTACGCATAATCATGGGCATAGACGTGAGGGGGGAGGAGATGAACAGGAGGAGGTCATCCGCATAAAGGGCGCATTTGTGTTCCTGAGTGCCGCAATTGACTCCCTTGATGTCCGGATTAGTCCTCAGGGCGATAGCCAACGTCTCAATGGCTATCGCGAAGAGGAGAGGCGAAAGTGGGCATCCCTGTTGGGTTCCTCTGCTTATGGGGAAGGAGTCTGAGTATCTGCCCAGCAGGCGCACTTGTTCAGAGGGGTTAGAGTATAGTGAGTTAATGATATTGAGAAAATGTCTGCCGCATCCCCATCTATGGAGAAGATCAGACAGGTATTCCCAGTCCAGCGAGTCAAACGCTTTGTGAAGGTCAATCGATAGAAGGAAGCCCTTCTGAGGGGGTGTGCCATCCCATTGTGATCTGAGTAGGGAGATTATGTCAATGGCACGTCTAATCTGGTCTGGGCCTTGTCTCCCAGGAATGAAGCCCACCTGATCCTTGTGTATATAAGAGGAGATAAAGCTGGACATTCTGTTCGCCATAATTTTTGTCATTATTTTGATATCGTTGTTTATGAGCGAGATGGGGCGGTAGTTTCCCACCTCGCTATTGTCTTTGTCTGGTTTCGGAATGACCGAAATGTATGCAGAATTTAGATCCGGGTCTAATGGGGCTCCATTCCTGAGAGAATTAAACATTTTAGTCAAGTGTGGGGCCAGACATTGACCAAATTTCTTATAGTACCCTGTGGAGAAGCCGTCCGGGCCCAGGGAGGAGCCTATCTTAAGATTCTTGATGGTATTGAGGACCTCAGCTTGGGTGAACGGGGTCTCCAGAAGGTCACTGTGTTCCTTAAGCAGCACCGGTAAGGGGAGGTCAGCTAAGAATTTGTCCCTGTGAGCTGAGGAGGTGCTAGGGTCTTGTTGGTACAGTTTGGTGTAGAACTGCTTGAAAGCGTACATTATCTTGGTTGGGTTCTGTGATAGATCCCCAGAAGCCACCTTAATTTTAGGGAAGGTCTGCGATCGCTGTCTAGGGTTCAGTTTAGCTGCCAGGCATGAGCCGATTCTATCCTTTTGGGCGTAAAATCTTGCACCCGTCCAGCGAAGATGTTGCGCCGTTGCCGTGGTCAGGGATAAATTTAGGCGTGCTCGGGCCGAGTCAAGGTTTGCGAGGGATGTAGGTGTGGGGTTCCGTTTGTGGGCCTTGGCTAGAATGCGGAAGTCTTCAGAAAGTTTCAAAGAGTCTGCTCTATGTGCTGCCTTGAGTTTAGAAGATAGCTGTATTAATTTCCCTCTAATCACTGATTTATGCGCAGCCCAGATGATAGTGGGAGAGATCTCTTCTGATTTGTTAAGAAGGAAGTACTCTTGGATATCAGATTCTATAAGGGAGCAATGAACGGGGTCGTTCAAGAGCGATTCTCTTAGTCGCCAGCGCGGGCGATGATCAGTCCCTACTGGTCTTTGAGTTAGTAAGGTCAGCATGGAGTGATCCGAAAGAGAAGAATCAACAATTTTGGAACTCCTGATCAGGGGGGTCGTAGAAGGTCTTGTAAATATGTGGTCTATCCTGGCATAGGAATTGTGAGGAGCCGAGAAGTGTGTGTAGTCCTTCATATGTGGGTTAACCTCCCTCCAAACGTCTATCAACCCTGCTGTGTTCAGGATTTTCGCTATGGCCACACTTTGTTTAGAGGGCCGTCGGGGTTTGGTGCCGCCGTTCGTAAATTTGTCAAGTGAAAAATCAAAGGCTATATTTGAGTCCCCCCCGAGGAAAACCGTACCTCTGAGGTGTTTTTGTAGCTTTTGGAGTAAAACTTCAAAAAAGGCCCTATGGCCCTTGTTGGGAGTATAGTATGATACAAAAGTGTAGAGTTCCCCATCAATATAGCCAGACACTAGAATGTAGCGACCCTGCGGGTCCTTGATCGTTTCGGGTTGCGACAAGTTAATATGCTTGGCAAAACAGACAGCGACCCCTTTTGTTTTGTTTTCCGCCGAGGCCAGGAAGAATTGGGGGTAGTGTTGATGTAGGAAGGTGGGGTTAAACGTGGAAGGAAAATGTGTTTCTTGTAACAAGAGAATATCGGCATGCAATGAGTGGTATTGTTGCAGAATTTTCCTACGTTTGATTGGAGAGTTGAGACCCTGTGTGTTGTGAGATATAATCTTTAAGGTAGGTGCACTGGTGGGTGTGTCAGCCATGGATCAGAAGGGAGTAGTTGGTAGCAAAAATTAGAGACTTACCCCGCCTACGGGAAAGGTGGATCAGGTTAACCTCTGGTCGCCCAAGAAGAATGGTCCTGGAGCCTGGGTAAGAAGACTGGGAACAGTTGAGGCATCTGCGATCTCGTGATGGAGCGGTCGGAAGGGGGGAGGAAAAAGAGATGAATAAGCAAAGGAGGAAAGAAAAGAGAAGCATATCATTATGTGACATATAATGCAATCCTGTGACAATCACATCCATTATGAATACATAAGGGTCCCCTGACCCTCGCCCACCCCTGAGGCGGAACGGACTAGCCGTAACCGCCCCCAATACCTGAGGAGCCGGAAGACCTTAGTAAGGAAATCCGGGCTAGGAGCCAGGTGCACCGAAGGTCTCCTGGTCCAAGTGAGGTGCACTGAATCCACCACAGACCCGCCACCTTAAATCATTCTTATCCGAAAGCCCCAGAGGGACTCATCATTTCCCAAATACAGAGCGTCCCCTAAGGGAAAAGGAAAAAATATCTCTGGCAAGTAAACCGCTCGGTAGAGCCGAGCCAAGAGGTCCCTTGATTCCTGTCCGTCGTCCCCCCCTCCCACCCCCCAGACAGGGGGGTAAGAGGGGGGGCCGCCAGACAGGCAAAAAGCTTAAATAACAATGCGAGCTTGGTGGGGCCATCCCCGGCAGCTCCACCCAAGATTAATATATTAACTTTGGAGCATCTTATAGGGGGTAAATGAGCCATTAATTAAATAAAAAGGTAAAAACAAAGAGAACAGTTGAACATCTGAGAGGAGAGGTATGTATCTGTTATGGAGCTAAATTACTGGGAAACCTCCCCATCTACCTAAGTAGGGGTCAACAGGATAACAAACCAGTATAGGGTGGAGTAGATCTGGATAACTGCAACTCCAAAAAAACCCTGTCAGAGCAGATCGTTGATACGCTGAAGTCACAAACCATAGTAGAGAGGGATCTGCCCTCTGTTGCGACTTAGGAATGTCGCTATTGCAAGGTTCCCAACAGAATTGTAAACTGCGGTCACTAAGACCGAACGGAAAGGTCAATGTTTAAAAAACAACCTAGTTCACCGTGCATTTGGGGCAAGGGGGGCCATTCCCAATTCCGCCTCCCCAAACAGAAGGGGGAACTGAGGGCCCAAAACTGACCCTTGACCCCAAAGGGGCGAACCAAAAACAGGAGACAAGTGTACTATGTGGTAACCGAGGATCAAAGTCTCAGGTCGGTAAGTTTTCCTTCGTGCGCTTCGAGCCTTGCTTCAGCCAGGTGTGTTGCAGGGGGCTTACTGGCGGAGGTCTCTTCGTCGAGGTCGGAGTTCCCCTGGTAGCCTGCGCCGTGTGCGGTTCTAGTTGAATCAGACCGAGCTGAGTGAGAAGACGTTCACCTTCAGGGAAAGTGGAGAAGCCAAAGCCTTTGTTCTTGTAAGAGAAGTTCAGTCGTAGAGGAAAGGACCAGCGGTAGGCGATTTCCTTCTCCTGGAGGACTTGTAGTAATGGCTTGAGAGCTCGCCTTTTCTGTATCGTGTATGGTGAGATGTCGGCAAAGATTTGGATTTTGTGTCCCTGAAAGTTGAGATTGGTTGCGTATCTGGATTTTTGCATCACTTCTTCCTTGGTCGCATAATAATGCAGTTTAACAATGATGTCGCGAGGAAGACCATCTGATCGGGGTGCCTGCAGTGCTCTGTGGGCCCTATCCAGCTCCAGGCGGTGGTCAGGGATATCAGGGATTAGGCTTTTTATCAATGATTTCACCGTTTTCTGTACCTCTTTTTCGGTTTCGGGGATCCCTCTGACCCTGAAGTTATACCTG
This sequence comes from Lithobates sylvaticus, assembly GCA_028564925.1. Lineage (NCBI taxonomy): Eukaryota > Metazoa > Chordata > Amphibia > Anura > Ranidae > Lithobates > Lithobates sylvaticus. Next base: position 520,977,916 of record CM053026.1, read on the forward strand.
CGTGACCTATTCTCAAGGTCATCGATCTTAGAAAAAGCAGTCTCTAATTGCTCCTGTACTTCTTGCAGCCTGTTGGAATTTTGGTTAATCTGTGCTGCCGCTTGTTCTGTTGTCTGTTCTATAATATCCATTCTCATTCCAAACTGCTGCAGGTCTGCATGTAATGAGTTAGTGATCTGTGTAACAGTGAGTGCCAGGCTTTTGGAAAGCATATTAGAGAAGGCAACCATCATTGAGGGAAAGTCAGTGGGGGCTGGGATGTCCTCCTGAGCTTCACTGACAGTGAGCATGAGGCCTGTGTGGGGGTCCATCATGGGAGTAGTGGGACACACAGCAGTCAGACCACCCAGCAGGGATTCTGTAGAAGCTGGGGGGCTAGCAGGCTGAATCGGGAGATAGTCGGTACCTGTGAGGGCCTGTGTCATCTGGTCCTGGTCCGCAATAGAGGATTCCTGGTGCTCCGTGGGGTGAAGGCCTCGAGTTGCCGCCGCCATTTTGGCATAGCTGAGGGGGCCGGGAGCCGCCGTCATCTGGCCAGATAAGTCCCGCTTGGCTTGCGGGGATGACATCCGCTTGTTCCTGGGGGTTTCCCCCGTGTGAATCGCCCGGTGTGCGGGGCGTGGGGGCGCTCGGTAAGCTCCGGTGGTCAGCGGGGGTCCGTGGTGGAGCGGAGCTCTAGATGCCGGCGGCCATCTTGGGAGCTGCCGCGCATGCGCCTTCGCCATTTTTTTTTTGGTGTGGGGTTCCCCTTAAAATCCATCCCAGACCTGAAGGGTCTGGTATGGATATTTAGGGGGGACCCCACGTAATTAAAAAAAAAAAAAAAAAATTGACGCAGGGTTCCCCTTAATATCCATAGCAGACCTGAAGGGCCTGGTAATTGAATTTGGGGGAACCCCCACGCTTTTTTTATTTTTAATTTTTTATCAATGACTTTCAATGAATGACTGTTCTCTGTATTACGGGAGCCGGCAATTCATTATAGCCGCGAGTGATTTTAAATAGCTTTTTTTCCTGCAAAAATTACACTTTGTGCAGGGACAGTTCTAAGCACGGGAAACATGCGCCCCTTTGAATGCATACTATACACACACCACAGGTACGAAATTTAAAGGAATATTACACTTTTATTGTTTCACTTTAAGCATTATTAAAATCACTGCTCCTGAAAAAACGGCCGTTTTTAAAACTTATTTTGCATTGATAATGTCCCCTGGGGCAGGACCCAGGTCCCCAAACACTTTTTATGACAATAACTTGCATATTAGCCTTTAAAATTAGCACTTTTGATTTTGAACGTTCGAGTCCCATAGACTTTAATAGGGTTCTAAAGTTCACACGAGCTTTAGGTCTGTTCGCAGGTTCTGGTGCGAACCGAACAGGGGGGTGTTCGGCTCATCCCTACTGACCAACAATGGGGTTGGGCTGTTATAAACACTGATTACCATTGAGGAAGGGGCATGTGGGGATGTTAAATAGCACTTCTACTGACCACTAGGGATGGAAAAATGGTTTAGCCTGAGCCAAACATTGGGCCAAACATTTGCCTGTTCGACCATTCACTGAATATCTGAATTTGCAGGGTATTCGTCCCACCTAACACCCTGCAATGCACTGTGCTGACAATGTAAGCTTGTTGTTAACCACTTGCCGACCGACGCACAACAATATACGTCGGCAGAATGGCACGTACAGGCAGGAGGGCGTATATATAAGTCCCTCCTTTAAGCCTGTCCGTGCCATTGGGAGCGCGCCGGGAGCGGCGCGCTCCCGCGCCGGTCGGGACCCCCGTGAGTCCGGGGACCCCCGCGATCGTCTCACGGGAAGGCTGAACGGGGAGATGCCGAGATAAACAGCATCTCCCCGTTCTGCCTAGCAACTAGTGACGCTGATCTCTGCTCCCTGTGATTGGAGCAGAGATCAGCATTCACTAGCTGACAGCCACGCCCCCCCACAGTAAGAAACACACCCCTAGGCATACTTAACCCTTACACTGCCCCCTTGTTGTTAACCCCTTCACTGCCAGTGTCATTTATACAGGAATCAATGCATTTAAATAGCATTGATTGCTGTATAAATGACAATGGTCCCAAAAATGTGTCAAAAATGTCCGATGTGTCCGCCATAATGTTGCAGTCACAAAAAAAATCGCAGATCGCCGCCATTACTAATAAAAAAAAATGATTAATAAAAATGCTATAAAACTATCCCCTATCTTTTAAACGCTATAACTTCTGCGAAAACCAATTAATAATCGCTTATTGCGATTTTTTTTACCAAAAATATGTAGAAGAATACGTATCGGCCTAAACTGAGGAAAAAACATTTTTTTTTATATATTTTTTGGGGATATTTATTATAGCAAAAAGTAAAAAATAATGCATTTTTTTCAAAATTGTCGCTCTATTTTTGTTTATAGGCAAAAAATAAAAACCGCAGGGGCGATCAAATACCACCAAAAGAAAGCTCTATTTGTGGGAAAAAAAGGACGTCAATTTTGTTTGGGAGCCACGTCGCGCGACCGCGCAATTGTCAGTTAAAGCGACGCAGTGCCGAATCGCAAAAAGGGGCCTGGTCCTTTGGCTGCAAATTGGTCCGGTCTGAAAGTGGTTAAGGAGCAAAGTCGGGAAGTTGCTGACAAAGGAATGTAAAGATTTACTCTACTATAGGCTGTGCGGACAAGCCAATCAATGACATGATTATGAAATGATCAATGCACAACCTATGCAGGTGAAAAAACAAGGTGTGGGTAGGAAGGTTTAAAATGCATTTAAAGTATAACTGCTTAACCACTTCAGCCACAGAAGCATTTACTCCCTTAATGACTAGAGCACTTCTTACAATTTGTCACTGCGCTGCTTTAACTGGTAATTACGTGGTCATGCAATGCTGTACCCAAACAAGATTTATGTCCTTTTTTCCCACAAATAGAGCTTTCTTTTGGTGGTATTTGATCATGCCAAAGATGTTCCTGCCACTTCTTTCATGCAAGACTTCCTGGATGCTTCCTGGTCACTATCCTAACTCCTCTGCATGCATCATAGAACATCAGACCAAATTGCAAGTAAGTCACCAAACTCCTGTCAACTTCACATTTCCAGATCAACGTGTCATCGAGACATCAAACTCTAAATCAACTCCACAGCTGAATGCCTTTGCTGCACCATATTTCCCTGCATCTCTTAACAACAATGTTAGTGACAATGTGAACAGCACTATCCAGCCGACAGCTTCCTTCACAAAGCCAGAGACTACAGATGCAGCAGAGTTTGTAAAGTACATACTCAGCCATGAACTTACTAAGACAGGTCTTACAAGCTTTTTGATGACTGACTTAGGAGCTACAGAAGTTGGAAATGTGCCTTCATAACTGGAGTCAACGACCTTGGAATTACTGCTGCTGAAGAACTAGATCTGCTCATCAGGTGGTTTGGCCCGAAATCTGCAAATAGTCAAGAGACTTAGGTCAGTCTACATTGACAACCCAACCACAGGCCTCAATGCTGCTTGGGAAAGACTAGAACAAAGATTTGGAAGTCCAGAAGCCATAGAGAATGCTCTATTTAAACGACTGCAAGGTTTCCCAAAGATATCCGGTAAGGACAATCAAGAGTTTCAGAGACTGATCTCCTCCTTGAGCTCCAGCTGGCCAAAGCAGACCCCAAACTACCTGGCCTCAGCTACCTGGACACTTCTCATGGGGTTATTCCAATTGTCTCTAAGCTGCCATATAGTCTACAAGAAAGATGGGCTACACTTGGATCCGAGTACTGTGACTCTCATAGCAATTTCTATTCTGCTTCACTTCTCCCTAGTGGCGGCAGCCCACATCCCAGCTACAGAAACCATAGAGGTCCAGTGTCTGTGAAAAAGACTGACATTCTCCCCTCTGCCCCCTCAGTTCCAGTCACAAACAACCAGAGCGTCAGCGTACTCACCAAGGTCGAGATGCTGAGAGCAGCTCCCCTTGCAGCTGAGCGTGTTCGACCCCTGAAAGTGGTAAAGAGGGTAAAGGGCACAGAGAGGCATGGGTTACCAGCAGGTAGGCGGGACTTGAGTGATGATCTCACGTAGAGCTGAGATATCATTCAGGGGTAGACTTGGCACCAAACTGGAACAAGAACCCAACAGATCCAGAAGTAGAGACTGTGGATGAGTCTTAGGAGGAGGCCGGGGGTCAATCACAGAAAGTCCAGCAGAAGCAAATCTTTAATACAAGCTGGGGTCATACACAGAAGGCAGGTAAGTAGAGGAATCCTTTAAAGAAGCTGGGGCCATACACAGAAAGGCCGGTAAGTAGAGGAATCCTTTAAACATGCCGGGGTCATACACAGGAATCAGGTGTAGTAAAGAAGCCCTTAGGCAAGCCGGGGTCAAAGTACTGGAGAAGGTCAGAGCAAGTCAGGGTTATTCCCTCACTTAACCAAAACGCACAAAAATGATATCCCCATCCAGGGTATACCCATTGTTGCCAGTATTGGCTCTCTGGGAGAGTCATTGGGAAATTTGGTAGACACTTTATTATAGCCCCTGGTTACCAGAATACCATGTCATCTATGTCAGTGGTTCTCAACCCTGTCCTCAAGTACCCCCAACAGGCCATATTAGGTTTTCCTTTATCTTGTACAGATGATTTAAAGCAGACTCAATGACTTGGTATTTTGGACAGCTATTTTATCTAAGAGAAATTCCCAAAACATGGCCTGTTGTGGGTACTTGAGGACAGGGTTAAGAATCCACTGATACCAAACTATACAGGCACTGGAGCAACACCCATGGAATGAAAACAATAAATGGTTCGTATGTGACGCCAAATCTTTATATTTATCCAAACCTCACACTTTAGGACTTTGGTCACTCAAATACCACATGGACAGGCCCGGACCGGGACAAAAAATAGGCCAGGCATTTTAGACTGAGCAGCCAACTTTTCCAGGGACCGGGGGGGGGGGGTCGGTAGACATTCGCAGGGGTGGCTGGTGTCGGTTCTCAACACTGTAATGTGCAGAGACACTGTGGTATAAAGGGATCTGCACTATAAAGGGACACTGCAATGATTACAGTGCAGTCCCCTTTATATTACAGTGGTCCCAGTCCTATTGTGGCCATACAATGCCAGTACTGTCTGTCTCCTATTGTGCCCACACGGCCCAGTGACACTGACCTGCTCTCTTTCTGGTGGTGCGGGTACAGCGTGGCTCTCTCTCTGGTGGTGCGGGTACAGTGTGGCTCTCTCTCTGGTGGTGCGGGTAAAGCGGGGGTCCCGGCTGGCACGCACATGTGATGGCATGGCGGCATTCTTAAAGCGACGTACCTGTACTCCCTTATGTCTGTCCGTGCCATTCTGCCACCGTACATCGTCGTGCGCCGGTCTGGAAGTGGTTAATAATGCTTAAAATGAAACAATAAAAATTAAATATTCCTCTAACCACTTGCCGACCGGCTCACGCCGATATACGTCGGCAAACTGTCACATTCTTACGAATCGACGTATGGGTACGCCTTCCCATTTAAGAGCCACCGGAGGCAGGGGGGCCCGATGCGCGAACAGCAATATGTCTCCTCCCCCAGTCAGTCCCATCCCCATACAGTAAGAGACACTAACTAGGGAACACATTTAACCCCTTGATCACCCCCTAGTGTTAGCCCCTTCCTTACCAGTGACATTTACACAGTAATCAGTGCATTTTTATAGCACTAATCGCTGTATAAATGTCAATGGTCCCAAAAATGTGTCAAAAGTCACCAAGCTAAAAATTGCAGATCACCACCATTACTAGTAAAAAAAAAATAATAATAATAAAAATAATAAAAATAAAAATGCTGCTTGGGAAAGACTAGAACAAAGATTTGGAAGTCCAGAAGCCATAGAGAATGCTCTATTTAGACGACTGCAAGGTTTCCCAAAGATATCCGGTAAGGACAATCAAGAGTTTCAGAGAGCTCCAGCTGGCCAAAGCAGACCCCAAACTACCTGGCCTCAGCTACCTGGACACTTCTCATGGGGTTATTCCAATTGTCTCTAAGCTGCCATATAGTCTACAAGAAAGATGGGCTACACTCGGATCCGAGTACTGTGACTCTCATAGCAAATTCTATTCTGCTTCACTTCTCCCTAGTGGCGGCAGCCCACATCCCAGCTACAGAAACCATAGAGGTCCAGTGTCTGTGAAAAAGACTGACATTCTCCCCTCTGCCCCCTCAGTTCCAGTCACAAACAACCAGAGCGTCAGCGTACTCACCAAGGTCGAGATGCTGAGAGCAGCTCCCCTTGCAGCTGAGCGCATTTGACCCCTGAAAGTGGTAAAGAGGGTAAAGGGCACAGAGACCTCCCTCAGGTGCGAGTAGGCGACAGAGCCTGCAGCGGTATTTCTGCGTGCCTAATGAGGCTGTACGAATGTTGAGGCCAGGACAAGTACAGGCGATAGTAGTTTGGGTTGCTGACAGAGCCTCTGGTTCCTTCACGTTGTCTCCCACCCAGTCTCCTGATGAAAGTTCAGAGTTGGCACCTGCAGCCGATGTCCATCAGTCTTTCACCTCACCCCCTTGCAAATCAGCCAATCAGTCTGAGCCCCAAATCATGCAGCAGTCACTTCAGCTTTTTGATGACTCTGTTAACAGGGTTTCCCAGGGCCATCCACCTAGCCCTGCCCCAGAAGTGGAAGAGATTGTGTGCACCGATGCCCAACCACTTATGTAACATGATGAGTACATGGGAGGACCATCGCAGCACGTCTCGGATGATGACGAAACACAGGTGCCAACTGCTGCTGCTTTCGCCATTGCGCAGACCGACAAGGAGGGCAGGGGTGAAGACTGGGTGGAAGATGATGTGGAGGACGATGAGGTCCTTGACCCCACATGGAATCAACGTCATGCAGGTGACCAGTGTAGTTCGGAGGAAGAGGTGGTGGTCGCACAGAGCCACCAGCACAGCAGAAGAGGGAGCAGGGTGCAAAAGTGGAGCGTCCATCCCCTAGACAGTACATCTGCTACTGCCCAACGCAGCAAGGGACCGAGCAAACCAAAGCCAGGTCCAAGGAGTTCCCTAGCGTGGCAGTTCTTCAGTCAATGTGCTTGATGACAAGACACGAGTGGTTTGCACGCCGTGCAATCAGAGCCTGGAGCGAGGCATAAACCTTCTCAACCTGAGCACAACCTGCATGACCAGGCATTAAAGTGCAAAGCACGAGATGCAGTGGAGTAGACACCTCAAAAACCAAGAAAGGTCTCTGGCTCCTCCTGCTTCCTCTTCTGCTGCAGTCTCGGCCTCTTCATCCACCTCTGTAGTGACAGTGGCACCTGCCAACCCGCAAACAGAGGATCTGCCAGCAACACTACCACCTGGGTCACCAACCATCTCCACAATGTCCCATGGAAGCGTTTAGCTCTCTATCTCCCAAACACTGGAGCGGAAGAGGAAGTACCCCCATAGCCACCCGCGATCCCTGGCCCTGAATGCCAGCATTTAAAAATTCCTTGCCTTTGAAATGCTGTCATTCCGTCTGGTGGAGACGCAGAATTTTAAAAGGCTGATGTCATTGGCTGTCCCACAGTACGTCGTGCCCAGCCGCCACTACTTTTCCAGGCGAGCTATCCCTTCCCTGCACAACCAAGTGGGGGACAAAATCAGGTGTGCACTGCGCAACGCCATCTGTGGCAAGGTCCACCTAAGTACAGATGCGTGGACCAGTAAGCACGGTCAGGGACGTTATATCTCCCTAACAGCACACTGGGTAAATGTAGTGGCGGCTGGGCCTGAGGCGGATAGCAGTTTGGCGCATGTCCTTCCACCACCGAGGATTGCAGGGCGCTTCAGTTTGCCTCCTGTTGCTAACTCCTCCTACTCCGCCTCCTCATCCTCTACCGCCTCCTCATCCGGTCAGCGTAACACCTTCACCACCAACTTCAGCACAGTCAGGGGTAAACGACAGCAGGCAGTTTTAAAACTTTCCTGTTTGGGGGAAAAACCCCACACCGCGCAGGAGTTGTGGAGGGACATGGAACAACAGACCGATGAGTGGTTGGTGGCAGTGAGCCTCAAGCCCGGCCTGGTGGTGTGCGATAATGGGCGAAATCTCGTAGCAGCTCTGGGCCTAGCCGGTTTGACGCACATCCTATGCCTGGCGCATGTGCTGAACTTGGTGGTCCAGAGGTTCCTTAAGAATTACCCCGATATGCCAGAGCTGCTGCAGAAAGTGCGGCCATCTGTGCGCACTTTCAGCGTCGTCTGTCAGCGCTGCAGCGTAACTTCGGCCTTCTCGCTCACCGTCTCATATGTGACATGCCCACAAGGTGGAACTCCACCTTGCACATGCTGGCCAGACTGTGCGAGCAGCAGCAGGCGATAGTGGAGTTTCAGCTGCAGCGCGCACGCGTGAGTCGCTCTGCGGAACAGCACCACTTCACCACCGATAACTGGGCCTCCATGCGAGACCTGTGTGCCTTGTTGTGCTGTTTCGAGTACTCCACCAACATGGCCAGTGCCGATGACGCCGTTCTCAGCGTTACTATCCCAGTTCTATGCCTCCTTGAAAAAACGCTTCAGGCGATGATGGAAGAGGATGTGGCACAGGAGGAGGAGGAGGAAGAGGGATCATTTCCAAGGCTTTCAGGGCAGTCATTCACAAGTGGCTACGAGGGTGGGTTCCTGCACCAACAAGCGCCAGGTACACAATTGTCCGGCAGCAAGGGCATAGTTCTGGAGGATGACGAGGTAGAGGATGAGGAGGAGATGGAGGAGGAGGAGGAACCATGTTCACAGCAGGGTGGAACCCAGACCAGCTCATGTCGATCACTGGTGCGTGGCTGGGGGGGATACAGAGGACACAGGCGATACACCTCCCACAGAGGACAGCTTTTCGTTGCCTCTGGGCAGCCTGGCACACATGAGCGATTACATGCTGCAGTGACTCCGCAACGACCGCCGAGTTTCCGACATTTAACTGGTGCTGATTACTGGGTGGCCACCCTGCTGGATCCCCGTTACAAGGACAACGTGCCGTCCTTAATTACCTCACTGGAGCGTGATCGTAAGATGAGCAAGTACAAGCGCACGCTGGTAGACACGCTGCTGATGGCATTCCCACTTGACAGCGGGGGTACGGTGGAAGCACAAGGCGAAGGCAGAGGAGGAGGAGGAAGAGGTCACCAACGCAGCCGGGGGAAACCGCCAGCACCTCGGAAGGCAGGGTTAGCATGGCCAAAATGTGGAAAAGCTTTGTCAGCACGCCACAACAACCAGCACCAACAGTGTACAAAAATATGCTAAATATATATACTCGCGCTAATGGTGTGTATGTGAAAAAAGGAAGCAGCAGCTATACACAAAGTGCCGATCACTTGAAAAATTTATAAATATTGTATAAATATTTATAAATTTTTCAAGTGATCGTCACTTTATTGTACCATTGTTAAGAATTCCTACCTTATTACTTGTACCTTTACATTGTTACATATGTAATAAAATAGTTTGTAAACAAAAGAAAAATTTATAAATATAAAATATAGCGCTCACAACCATTAAAGTATAAAAAACTTGTGTGAACAAACACAATCAAATAATTGGCAAAATAAAGTCCAAGCATAAATATAAATATCAAAATGACTTTAGGTGCTTCAATCCGAAGGGAACAAAACGTGCAGCAATATTGCAGATGTATTCAGGTGCAAGACACCCCCTCATGTATCCCCACTCACCAGATCATGATGACCCCCAGCTTTTCAGTCTGGTGGGTCGTTTAAGCTTTATAATGGTGTCCAGGGCCAATGGAGTAGTCAAATCTTCAGATCCAATGATTTTTAAATGAAGTTGCTCAGCAAAACGAACGGATACCCAAAAATAAGGAAAGAAATGGAACTAATAGTGAAGGACCGTTTAAAAATGGTTTAATGGAAAAGGGAATGGGTACTTACAAAAAGTACGATTAAAACAAGCATCAAACATGGAGTTGATAGTGTAAAAACGCTGTTCATGGCGTGCGTTCCACGAGACCGGAAGTGACGTCAGTAATACAGGAAACCAACTATTTATAACCAGCACCAACAGCTGAGATGGAACGTCTTAGCAGGAGGCAGCATTTCACCAACATGGTGGAGCAGTATGTGTGCACACGCCTACACGTTCTGAATGACGGGTCTGCCCCCTTCAACTTCTGGGTCTCCAAATTGGGCACATGGCCTGAGCTTGCCCTTTACGCCTTGGAGGTGCTGGCCTGCCCTGCAGCCAGTGTATTATCTGAACGTGTATTTAGCACGGCAGGGGGCGTTATCACAGACAAGCGCAGCCGCCTGTCCAGAGCCAATGTGGACAAGCTCACGTTCATTAAAATGAATAAAATGAACCAGGCATGGATCCCACAGGACTTGTCCGTACCTTGTGCAGAATAGACACGTATACCGGTGTTCTGACAAAAACTGTCTGGCTATCGGATAGTGTCCAGCCACTTACTGCGCAGGCGGAGTGCTTGCGCAGTACGGAGGACAAGGAGATTCACAAAATCTCCAAAGATGAACGGCGCCTGTGCAGTGAGTGCAGGTTCAAGCCCCACCATCCAAGTGGACATACGGTAGTACATAGTAACAGGGCCCCTCACGGGCTCGCTTGGCTAGGCTTCAACCTCGGATGATGTGGCTTGAACCTGGAGTCACCGTGCATCGTCTTCGAGGAGTTTCGAAATCCCCTTGTCCTATGTACTGAGCAAGCGCAGTACAGGGCGGACACTATGCGACGGGGGACAGAATTCGACACATCACCACTAGCCTTACCCAGCCATTGTTGTATTTTTGAACCAGTGTTGGCTTCCTCATCCTCCTCCACTGCCGCTTCCACCTACACCGCCACATCCACCGCCACCTCAACCTCCTACTCCATATGGACCTCGTCCTCCTAGGTCAAGATGATAATTTTTTTATTTTTTTAATTTCCAAGTATTTTATTTTCCCACTATCTTATCCATTAAATTGAATAATTTTTTCCAGAAAGTGCGTATTCTGGGGCATTCCCACCATATGTGCGGCATCGTGCTGTTGAGTTTCTGAGGTTCTTAATGACTTCCTGTACCTCTTCTGCTGAGAAGGGGGCCTCCAGCATATTATTTTTATTTTTTATTTTTTTTATGTTATTTTAAGTTATTTCCCTATCCACATTTGTTTGCAGAGCACTTGCCATGCTCTTAACAACAGCTTGTTGCCATTTGCAGCCCTCTAGCCCTTTCCATTACCTTTTTTACAGCCATTTTAGTCTTGAAAAGTTTGTGTCCCCATTGACTTCAATGTGGTTCGGAGTTCGGGGTCAAGTTCGGGTCAAGTTCGGTCCCGAACCCAGACTTTTTTCCCAAGAACCCGCCGAACCCGAAAATCCAGGTGTCCGCTCAACTCTACTTGTAATATAGAGAGTACAACCTGCTACATCCCACAATCAAGAAACAGAAATATTAATTGTGTTTGTATATATAAACTATTTATAATAACTAAACCCTTGGTAATGAATATATTTAAATGTTTCACAGTTTACATGTTATGTGCATCTTTTAATATATTCACGAATACTACTATAATAATACTTCAAGAACTGCTATTTGTGAGCTGAGTAATAAAATGTGTATTAAATGCATTTATTAGCTTCCTATTATACACTCATAACTATACAAATAGTCTGGCTGTATTCCAAATACACAAAATACATAATCTGCCATAAAGAAAGGTGATTCAAGAATGATTTACCATACAGTTAACTTTTGGTGAACTTTAAATCTAGTTCAACATGAAAGTGTGGAAAAACAAATGATAAGAAAAACATTTATACAATAAATAAACATGTTTTACAGTTCTGAAAGCAGAAATTCCAAGGGTACAAAGGGTTCCACAGTTTTAACTGACATATTTTGAATGATATCAGTGAGCAAAAGTTCATCCTTTGGGATATATATTTCAGAAATCTCTTTTTCCCACTGACTGGTTCATTAAGGGTACCAAGAGAGATATATATTTTGAAAAAAAAATTACGAAAATATGAGCTCCAAAAAAAGTAATTTTCAGGGATAGAGAGAGCCTGCTTTTCTACACTGAATCCTACCAAAGCTGCATTAAAAAGCCAGTCCATTTAAAGCTTACCTCTAATTACCTGACAAACACATAGGGCACTGTACAGAGGGAACAATTTGTCTACAAAGTAGCAAGAAGGAACAAACTGATTTTTTTGTAAAAAGCAACACATATTACACACATTAACACTTTTTAGGCACACACTTAACCCCTTGATTACCCCAAGATGTTGACCTCTTCCCAGCCAGTGTCATATGTACAATGACAGTATATAGTATTATCACTAATCACTGTAATAGTGTCACTGGTGATGTCAGTTAGTCAGTTTATCTACCTTCCTCACAGTGTCAGTTAGTGTCAGATTGTCCGTCGCACAATCCCACTATAAGTTGCTGATCATTGCCATTACTAGTATTACCTAGAATTATCCTGAACATGTAGTAGTATGCTATATTAGGGACTAGTAGTTCTCCCGATTCCTTAACCACTTGCCGACCGGCTCACGCCGATATACGTCGGCAGAAGGGTACCTGTACGTAAGAAGCGGCCTCCGTGAGCGTGATCGTGGGTCCCGTGGACTCGATGTCCGCAGGGATACCCGCGATCGTCTCACGGAGAAGAAGAACGGGGAAATGCTAATATAAACAAGCATTTCCCCGTTCTGCCTAGTGACAGGACACTGATCACAGCTCCCTGTAATCGGGAGCGGTGATTAGTGTCATGTCACACATAGCCCCTCCCCCCCACAGGTAGAATGACTCTCTAGGACACACTTAACCCCTACAGCTCCACCTAGTGGTTAACCCCTTCACTGCCAGTCACATTTACACATCAATCAATGCATTTTTAACTGATCTGATCGCTGTATAAATGTGAATGGTCCCAACATCGTGCCAAAAGTGTGCGATCTGTCCGCCATAATGTCACAGTCATGATAAAAATCGCTGATCACCGCCATTACTAATAAAAAAATTATTAATATAAATGCCATAAAACTATCCCATATTTTGTAAACGCTATAACTTTTGCGCAAACCAATCAATAAATGCTTATTGCGATTTTTTTTTACCAAAAATATGTAAAGGAATACATATCGGCCTAAACTGAGGAAAAAATGTTTTTTTATATATATTTTGGGGATATTTATTATAGCAAAAAGTAAAAAAGAATGCGTTTTTTTTCAAAATTGTTGCTATTTTTTTTTGTTTATAGCAAATAAAAACCGCAGAGGTGATCAAATACCACCAAAAGAAAGCTCTATTTGTGGGAAAAAAAGGACGTCAATTTTGTTTGGGAGCCACGTCGCACTTGTCAGTTAAAGCGACAAACTTTTTTTTTCATTGTGGTTAGAGCAAGGGAGGGTTATAACCCGTGTAAGGTTTATGTTTAGCATCTTTGACCCATTGGAGAGATTTCCCTTCACTTCATGTCCCGTAGCCAAACAGGAAGTGAGAGGAAATCTCTGCAAAGGAATCTTTTGGGGACCCCAGGTCACCAAAACTAGTGTCCTCATTGGAATATTTCCCCTCTGTTACATTTCTGGGGACAACCCAAAATATGGGATTTTCTTTTACTTTCAATGATAATAGTAAAAATTGAGAGGGTGAATCTCCCTACCGGGGACACAGACAGCAATACAAATTGACAGGTATTCTAATACATCTCCCCTCTATCCAAAACTAAAAAAAATGTTTGTCTTTATTTATACTTTAAGGTACTTTAAGGTATTGGGAAGATTCTAGTTTAACCACTTCCCGACCAGCAGCAGCAGTCGTACTGCAGGAGGTTGGCTCAGCTGCGCGAATCGCCATCATTGTACGTCGGGTGCGTACACGGTAATCTGTGGGCACACACATGCTGACTCTTGTGGGGGGCCAATCAGCGGGTCCGGCGGGCTGGATGTCCGCTGGCCACCTGCGATTGCTTCACAGAGAGGCAGAACGGGCATCTGCCAGTGTAAACAAACAGTTCCCCGTTCTGTCAGGGGAGTAGAGTGAGATTGTCTGTTCCTAGTGATTAGGAACAGTGATCTCTCTCTACTCACTGTCAGTCAACTCCCCCCACAGTTAGAAAGCACATCCCTAGGGAACAATCAAAAAAAATCAAAAAGGGTATCATATCCTGCATGAAAGAACTTTATTTGGAATATTGTATGTATTTTAGCACGTTATCACTTTATTGCTGTTGTTATATAGCACATTTTTCGTTTCACTATTTGGATTGTAAGTTTGAAAGTGCAGCGTACTTTAGAATATTGGATGGTCTTTGCATGATTTATGAGACATGTGCAACGCTAGCTAGCTGCTGATTCAAAAATATAGTGTCATTTGGGAGACCCTATTTTGGGCTTATAGCAAGTGGTGGCTCGCAGGACATTACATTGATAGTAAAGTATAATTGTTGGGCATTAAGCCACAACTGTTTATTCTCAAAAGTTTGATTTGTAAAATAAGTTAGTTCAACGGCCTCAAAGCTTTGCATGATATATATCTCCAATTTCCTGGTTGCAGTTTGAATCTTCAAGATTTCTTTATGCATACGCCTCTTAGAAAGGCCATGTGATGCAACAGGGTACTGAATGCCTGCTTACAAGAAGAAAGACTTTGAGTTGACCTAAAACATCAAACGGAACTTGTGAAAACTTTCAACCAAAATGAGCTTAGTTTTCCCAGGCCTCTAGATGAATGGTATTGTCATAAAAGGTGTTTGGGGACCTGGGTCCTGTATCAATACAACAAAAAAGTTTTAAAAACTGATGTTTTTTAGGGAGCAGTGATTTTAATAATGCTTAAAGTGAAACAATAAAAGTTTAATATTCCATTAAATTTCGTACCTGGGGGGGTGTCTATAGTATGTCTGTAAAGGGGGGAATGTTTCCCATGTTTAGAACAGCCTGACAGCAAAATTACATTTCTAAAGGAAAAAAAGTAATTTAAAACTACTCGCGGATACAATGAATTGTCGGTCCGCAATACATATAAAATTTCATTGATAAAAACGGCATGGGGATTTCCCCACAGGGGAACCCTTAACCAAAATTAAACAAAAAATGCATGGGGGTCCCCCTAAATTCCATACCAGGCCCCTCAGGTCTGGTATGGATATTAAGGGGAACCCCGGGCCAAAATTAAAAAAAAAGGGCATGGGGTCCCCCAAAAATCCATACCAGACCCTTATCTGAGCATGCAACCTGGCAGGCCGTAGGAAAAGAGGAAGGGGACGAGAGAGCACCCCCCTTGTGAACCGCAGCAGGCCACATGCCCTCAACATTGGGAGGGTGCTTTGGGGTAGCCCCAAAGCACCTTGTCCCCATGTTGATAGGGAGAAGGGAGAAGCGGGGGGCTTATCGGAATCTGGAAGCCCCCTTTAACAAGGGGACCCCCAGATCCCACCCCCCTGTGTGAATTGGTAATGGGGTACAAATTTACCCCTACCATTTCACAAATACAAGTGACAAAAAGGTTAAAAAACACAAGAGGGAGTGCGCATGCGCAGGAGCTCTGACATGGCTGACTGAGCCTGGAGCTCCGCATCACCCCGGCCTAACGATCGCCACAGCATTCACAGCGCTCCCCACATCGCTATCCCTCTAACCTAATCTGAGGGGGGACACTACCGGGACCCCCCTGTAAGCCAGGACCAGCCGAAAAAAATTTCCTGGGCCCGGAATTCGGGTGGGCAGGCCGCGGAGGTGTACCAAGATGGCCGCCGTCATTGCAGCCTGAGCCTGAAGCCCTGCTTCACCCCCGCCCTACGAGCTCGCCAGCGGACACAGCTTCCCCCAAACGGGCATCCCGCTCGACTGCTGTGTGAGGGGACACTAACAGGACCCCCCCTGTATGCCGGGACCCGCCGCAAAACGAGACCTGGGGCCAGAATTTGAACGGGCAAGAAAAGGAGGGAGTACCAAGATGGCCGCTGGAATATCCTCAGCTCAGCCACACATGCCCTATCTACAAGATCTGCAGGATTTCAGGCAAGTAATTGCCCCAGAAACCCTCTCCTACTCCCAGGTTGTCCAGGGATCCCCACAAGGCCTTACAGCTCCTTCCCCAACCTCCACCGAATCGCTGCTAGGCAGAGTATTTGAAGATTACATACAGTCCCCTGCAGGGCCTACTCCCACACTCCCACAGGTGACTCCGTCACCTGGAATGCTTGATCAAGACCAGTCCTCACCTCAGGGAGACATGTTCCAAAAATTTGCTGCCCTATTGAAGAGGGGCCTGGCTAATACGGCAGCTCAGATCACCAGAGATATCACCAATGATATAAAATCTGATTTCGCTAACCTAGGTTCCCGAATGGAAGCTATTGAAACCAAACTGGACAGTACAGTGGCTCACACCAACCAGAACGCGGCCCACATACAGGTCCTCCAGGACCAATTAGAGACTGCCCTAGCCAGGATAGACGACCTCGAGAATAGGTCCAGGAGATATAATTTCCGAGTCCGAGGTCTCCCAGAAAACATCACAGATATCCCCCTGGCCATACAGGATCTCATTAAGGATTTAATTCCTAACACGCCTCCTCACCGCCTAGAACTGGATAGGGCTCACAGAGCCCTTGGGCCTCCCAGGAAGGATGGATCCCCAAGAGACATCATAGTAAAGCCTCATTTTTACGCTGTAAAAGAGGAAGTTATGAGACAAGCCCGCCTCAAACAGCAAGTTGCTTGCCGAGGTCACCAAATACAAATTTTTGCAGATCTGGCCCCCTCGACCATCCAAAAACGGAGAGCCCTCAAACCGCTTTTAACGGTGCTGTCCCAACAAGACATCAAGTACCGATGGTCCTTCCCCTTCGGGGTAAAATTCACCATTCAAGGGAAAACATACTCTTTCTCCTCCCTCCCGGAAGGGGAGAAACTTTTCCTCCACCTTAAACTGATTTCCCAGGAAGCACCTATGGACTTTTCCTCAGCTCCTGGAGGTTCCACCAAGAGACCCCCTCCGGCTAGCCCACTTTCTCCTCTCTGGAACAGAGGCAAGACAAAGAAGCCAAAAGAAGCTAGACCCCCATAAGTCACTTTAGCTAGCCTCTCCCATTACTTCGCCCTCCTTAGGGCATCCCAACCCGGGATAATTAACCCAGCTGTTGAGGGAGTTTTGAGCTCCTAACTTTTCACCTGTTACCATCCTTTAGGCCACCAATGTTTTCTCCTGGTTATTCGTTCATTTTAGGTCCATTTTGACTTTAACCTTTCACCTCACTGGACAGTGACACAAGGCCTGGACCTCGGATTGACATTTCCCTGATTTGGATGCAGAAACAAAATCGATCCAGACCTGACAAGATCACCTACTATGCCCTCCCAATAAGGTCTTCTGGCATACTCCGGGGTCCTCCCTGAGCGGAACCGAGCTCCAAATTTCTGAGCGCTTTTAGGGTTACTGGACGTGAACCTTACAAGGGCTCCGGACTAGAAGACTCCACCTCTATCCACAGTATGCATACACCCCGGAGAGTTCCCATCCAACCTCTCCCCCAGGCTTGGAGGGAGGGGTCGGGTGGTAGAAGTTTGCCTACACTAGAGTCCCCCTTTCGGGGCGGGAATTCGGATTCGAGGGTTCATTCACTGTTGTATGGCGACCTTCTTTTAAATAGACTTTACGCTGTTTCAGTTATATTTTACTACATGTAGTTTCTCAGTAATGGTCAGGGGTGACACCCTTGCGCCTCCACTCATCCCACAGACGAGGTTTTTTCCCCTCTGTGGTATGGGTCTTCGGCCCTCTCGTAGAGGCAGCCGAAGCCAAACTGTCGGTGTTTGGCGGGACTTAACCCCGTCAGACTTTGTTCGTCCTCCTAGAGGACGTCACACTATGTTTTGTTCTGTCTCTATTCCCCCCTCCCCCCCTAACTCTTCCCCTTTTTCGAGCCGTTTGAGAGGTATTTCGGAGTTCCAGACAACGCCGACGCCCCGTACTCACCTGTTCCCAACTCCAAAGCCATTGAGGAGAAACCTTCCGAAGGTAAGTGGCGATAGCCTTGACAGAATTACACCCCTCTGACCTAATGTCTGCGTTAAACACGACTGGAAACGATCTTAGAGTGGCCACACATAATGCTCAGGGCTTGAACTCCCCTAGGAAACGCAAAATAGCTTTTGAACACTACCGATCCCTGAAAATAGATGTTGTTTTAGTGCAAGAGGCGCACTTCCCGATCCGATACAACCCCAAATTCCTTCATTCAAGCTACCCAACATTCTATCTTGCAAATGCGGCAAATAAAACCAAAGGTGTAGCGATACTGTTCTCAAAGAGTAGTAAATTCTCACATATTTCTGACTACAGAGACCCGGAGGGTAGATTTATCCTAGTCAAAGGGTCCATAGAAGGCAGCATCTACTCCATAATCTCTTACTATGCCCCCAATAAAGGGCAAACTACATTTTTCCAAACCCTTCTTCGAACCCTTTTACCTTTAGTGGAAGGCAAGGTCATCTTTGGTGGGGATTCGAACGTTGCGTTTGACCAAGGTCTCGACAAATCACGACCCCCCAAGGCCCAATTGACGCGCCCTACCAAAGCTAGTTTGATCATAGCTAAAATCCTTCACTCCCACGGGCTTGTCGACATATGGAGGGAACACAATCCCTCAAAAAGGGATTATACCCATTTCTCAGCTCCTCATCAGTCTTATGCCAGAATAGATCTCATCCTAATACCCCCATCCCTCATCTCGTTGACACACAAATCGACCATTATCGACACTGCTTGGTCGGACCACTCTCTAGTCCTTCTTCACATGAAAAACTCTCTCAACAGACCGTCAGGATCGCACTGGCGACTAAACGAATCCATCCTTAGTGACCCTATTAAAACTTCTGAAATAGATAAGTCTCTGAAGGAATACTTCCTTTTCAATAATGTAGATGACATCTCCCCCGAGACTCTCTGGGCTGCCCACAAAGCCACCATCAGGGGCAAACTCATTAGCATCGCATCTCAAATTAAGAAAGAAAGGTTGATGGACATTATAAAACTTGAAAAAAAGTTTGCTTCCCTTAAACTCCGACACAAAAAAAACCCTTCTCAAGCCCTAATAGACCAACTAGACTCAACCAGACTGGAACTGAACTTAGCCCTCACGGTAAAAGTGGAGAAGGACATTCGCTGGGGTGGGGCTAAATTCTACCACCAAAAAAACAAAATGGGCCCGATGTTGGCCTCCACACTCTCCCCCGACCCCGTAATTACTGCATTCCCAAGATAAGAGTAGCGAGTAACCCCCCCTCAGCAGACCCTAATAAAGTACTAGAGGCATTCAGGAGTTTTTTACACTAACCTGTATAGCAGGTCTCCAAAGGAAAAAGGCCCATTATTGTCCCAATTTTTTCGAGACCTTCCGATTCCAACTTTATCAGCTGAACACAAGGAAGTTATGGAAGCGAGCATCTCTGTTGAGGAAATAGGAGAGGTAATTAAAAACCTCAAATCAGGATCAGCACCTGGTCCGGATGGTCTCTCCGTGCCCTACTATAAGGCCTTTGTTGACATGCTAGCTCCTAATATGGCTAGGTTCTTTAACATGTTGACAAAGGGAACCCCCTTAGACCCTCAGATAAATACCGCCTACATAACAGTAATTCCCAAACCTAATAAAAACCCTGAAGAGGTTGAAAATTATAGACCGATCTCCCTTATAAATAATGACCTCAAGATATTGGCGAAGATCATGGCCAACCGCTTATCCTCTTTCATTAACCATTACGTCCATAAGGACCAAGTTGGTTTCATTCCAGGTAGGCAGGGACTGGACCAAATCAGAAGGGCCATAGATTTAGTCTCCCTCCTTCAAACCGGATGGGACGGGGGACCCAAACAGGAGGGGATGTTACTCTCCGTAGACCTCCATAAGGCTTTCGACACAGTCGAATGGCCTTATCTTTTCACTCTAATGGAGAAGTGGGGTTTTGGTGATCGCTTCTTGGGAACTCTTCGATCTCTTTACTCTAAACCTTCAGCTCTAATTCGCCTCAATGGGCATCACTCTGCCCCCTTCCACATAGAACGTGGCACCAGACAGGGTTGCCCCCTATCACCTTTAATTTTTGTCATCGCCATTGAGACATTAGCTATAGCAATTAGGTCCGACCCCAACATCCAAGGTATCTCTTGTGGCCCCCAAACACACAAATGCGGTCTCTTCGCAGACGGCATGCTATTGTTCGTTACTTCACTTATCACATCTCTCCCTAACCTCTGTAAACTCCTGAATGACTTCTCCAGGGTCTCGGGTCTCAAGGTTAATTACGACAAATCCCACGCCCTTAACATATCCCTGACTCCCTCCATGTTGGAAACTCTGAAAAGCTCTTTCAAATTTAGCTGGAACGCCTCTTCCATAGACTATCTAGGGATTCGCCTAACCTCTAAAATTGACCAAATGTATCCAGCAAATTTCCCTCCCATATTCAAGAGACTTGAGTCGGACCTGAAGACATGGGCTAGTAAAGACCTCTCCTGGATCGGCAGGATTCACTCGATAAAAATGACCCTCCTCCCCAGACTGATTTATTTATTTCGGGCCATCCCGTTGAATCTAAGAAGGGACCATCTGCAATCCCTTCAAGCGAAAATCAACAAGTTTATTTGGGGCAGAAAAGGACATAGAATACCAAAAAATACTTTATACAGACAGCGCACACAGGGTGGCTTAGGGTTACCGAGAATACTTCCAGGCGGCGAGACTAGCCCAACTATCAGCAGTTTATGTTAGAACGGAAAAGCCAGACTGGATTAATATAGAAAGACAGGCGGTCCCCAACTATACTCTGGATTATCTGCTATGGCTCCCATCCAAGAACAGGCCTCCTATACTCTCTCCGATCCTCTCTCAATCCCTATGGGATAAATTTAAAACCCATCCTTACTTGACCTCTGACTGTCATCCACTAGCCCATGTCTTTAATAACCCCGATTTCCCCCCAGGCCAAGATATTAAATCCTTCAAGTGGTGGTTAGACAAGGTGTTGTATCGGATCGGGCACTTCTTTACGGCTACAGGCCCAATAACCTTAAAATTCTGTAAACAACAACTGGACATCCCAAATGGGGAACTCTTCAGGTTTTTCCAAATACAACATTTTCTCCACAAACTGTGGAAAGGGTAACCCATCCCACCTAGATTCTCTCCATATGAACTATGGACCGGACAACTCAAAGGTCAGAGGGGTGGAATTTCTGTTATCTATCAGTCACTGGCCCATCAGACAGGCAAAACCCCTTATATGACCGCATGGGAGAATGACCTCCAAATCCACTGGAATCTTGAACAATGGCAGACATCCTTTTCCAGAGCCTATAAAGGAATTAAGAACATCTCCCTCATACAATCGAACCTCAAAGTAATGACTAGATGGTATCCCACGCCTACTAAATTGGCCCACATGTTTCCATCCGCTAATCCCCAGTGCTTCAGGGGATGTGCTCTACAGGGCTCCATGGCCCACATATGGTGGGAATGTCCCAAAATCAGATCATTCTGGAAAAGGATGTTTACCCTAATTCACACAGTAACTGGGCTTAGTCTCCCCAGAACCCCTGCAGTAGCCCTATTGAACGCCAATATCACAGGGGCTTCTAAATGGAGCTGCAAATTAATCCATTTCATTCTCCTGGGCGCTAAGTTGACAATAGCCAAGGCATGGAAAAAACCTGGGGTGTCCCTCAAAGCCGCCAAGCACAAAATTTCATGGATTATGTCCCAAGAGAAATTGACCAGAATTCTCCTGGATTCCAAAGCACAATTTGAGACAACCTGGGAACCCTGGGCAAACCACGTGGGAATTTCCCTTATCCCTGGTATATAAACATAACCTGGGTGCGTCCACAATTTCCCTACAACCTACTACCTGTCAGACGGCTCCCCCTCCTTTACTCTCTACTCCCCTCCTTTTCCTCATCCTCTTCTCCATATATTCATTCTGGTTCTATTTTTTTATTGCTTTTCCTCTATTAAAGTGTGCCTGCCATGGGCTTGTTGTGGCCATTTAATGAGTGCTGTTTACAGAACGGTGTAAGGGCCCCTAGTTTTGGGGTTTATACTCCCCCTGGGGACACCTGTATCGAGCACATTTTTCACAGCAGCTTACACAGTTCTGTGAGCCTCCTTTAGGAATTGAACATGCATCGGAGGACTTGGGGGGCTACCTGACACAGTTTGATCCCCTTAGGGGTGTCGGGGGGTCTTCCCGGAGCCAGAGTTTTATGGAGCGGGGGGACATGGGTGCCACAGGGTAACTCCTGGGGGGCCTTGGTCTCCACATTCACAGTACTCCTAGGAAGGCCTTTCTAGTACGCTACAAAACACATCAACACCTGGCCTACTGGAGTTTCTTGATTTCATGTATTTACTTGATGATAAGCAACTCGCCTCTATGCACTGTCTGTATGTATTTTTGTGTTTTCTTATTGTACTTGTTTTTTTTTATTTTTGGTTTGTTTCTCAATAATAAAAACCTTTGAAAGTAAAAAACACAAGAGACGGTTTATTAATTTCTTCTTCTTTCATCTTCTTTCTTCTGGTCTTCCTTTGGTGTTCTTTTTGTTCCTCCAACTTCTTCTTCTCCATCTTCTTCTTCTTCCTCCGCTTTTCTTGTTCCGCATCTTGCTCCGGCTTCTTCTTCGCTCCGTTCGCACAATCAACCTCAGTGGGAGTCTTCAGCCGTGTGACGCTTCGATTCTTCTGACACTTCTTAAATAACGGAGGGCGGGGCCACCCGGTGACCCTGCCCTCCTCTGATGCACAGGGACTTCCCTATGCCTTTCCCTGTGTTGTCAGAGGGGGGCGGGTCACCCATTTATGTAATTAGCTCAGGTACCTCCAGACATACATAAACTCACACCTGCCTGCCAAGTTTAAATATAAGTTCATTACGGTCTAGCCAAGCAGATGCTGAAGTTGGTATCTATGAAAAGTGTGTCTTGTCATCAGAAATGATTCTTAATTTTGCCAGATATACTGTAGCATAGCATTTAGGATATTAAGTTATGCAGGGAGGGCTTGATATACAAATATGTAGGCTGTATTTCAGCTGAAAAATGCAGAAATATGGGAACTCTAGAGCTCTCTATTTCCAGCAATAGCTTGTTTCTGCCCAGCATAAGAATAATGTCCTTATCCTTGTAATGAAGCAATTTGTCAGGAATGGTCTAGGCTGGACTCCTGGTGGAGATGGGTGGGATGGTAGTTTGTAAACTCTCTCTCCACAGTGAAATATGGCGTGAGATGATCTTTCCCATATTTTGTAGACAACACATTTGGAACCCCAATAAGGCAGAGGCTTTTTCTTTTTTTTTTTGCATAAACATTTTATTAACATTTAGAGAAGTACAATAGGAAAATTCCAAGTACAGTATGCGTTTGAAAAACAGAGAAAAAGGAATGCATGTTATAACATCAATATTTACTATAAAAAGGTGAGGGTGATTGCCTATAATCACCAAACAGAAAAGGAAATGTACAGTGCTGTGAAAAAGTATTTGCCCCCTTCCTGATTTTTTATTTTTTTGTCATATTTCTCACACTTAAAGCGGTTCTGCACTCTGTAAAAAAATTTTTTTTTTTAGGACGTAATATAAAGTATGCTTACCTTTATTAGGGGACTCACCTGTTCCATCTTCCATCTCGATCGCCGCCGGTTTTCGTCCGATGAAGTTCCTCGTCTTCTTCTTTAGTGCTGGGGGCCATCTTGCCTGTGGGCATGTGAAACCCCACAGGCACTGTTGATGGCCCAGCATGCACTGCCGTTACTCGCGCGTGCGCAGTAACGGCACATCTGCCGACATCTCACGAGATTTCGGCAGATGCGGCCGAAATCTCGGGAGATTTCGGAAGATGTGGCCGAAATCTCGCGAGATTTCGGAAGATGCCCGCACTGACTCCTGGGATCAATGACACCAGATCCCAGGAGACAGTGCGGCGTGACGACGATCGACGCAGAGACCCCGCCCGCCGCCGCAGAGGGAGAAGACCGGAAGTCTTCAATTACAAGGTAAGTAAAAAAAAAAAAAAAAAAACATTTCATTTAGTACTCTTTGCCTGATTTGGAAGGCAAAGAGATTTACTAAATGAAATGGGTGCAGAACCGCTTTAAATGATTCAGATCATCAAGCAAATGTTAATATTACACAAAGATAACCCGAGTAAATCCAAGATGCAGTTTTTAAATTAATATTTAATTTATTAAAGGAAAAAAGCTGTTCAAATCTGCCTGGACCTGTGTGAATAAGTAATTGCTGAATCATGAATGATCTGTGATTAACCACAATTTTTTGGAACGCTGAGTTAAATTTCACTTGCCACACTTAGGCCTGATTACTGCCAGACCTGTTGAATCAAGAAATCACATAAATAAAAGCTGTCTGACAAAGTGAAGCACTCACAAAAAGCCACACATCACGCGGCATTAGTTTTATTTCCTGAAGAATAAACTTAACTAAGAAACTTAAATACTGTCTCTTTCACTTTAGCAAACAGATAAATTATATTTTGAGTTTCCTGATGCTCAATGGAGGAACGGCTGGATTATGTTTCATATTGATCATGAGTAATCTTGTCACATAATAACATTAAAAGAGAAGTAAAGGAATTTTTTTTCCTATTCATATTTACCTAGGTGGATGCAGCATGGGTCTGATGCTGCATCTGTCCCCTGGCGCCTCTACAATGAGAACCGAGCGATCTAACACCGCTGATGGCTCGGCTCTCACAGGTTCATGAGCAGAGAGCTGTAGACTGTCACAGCTCTCGTCTCTGCTCCCTCCTCGCTCAATGGAGTACTGGGTTTTTGAGGGAGTGGAGCAACCATCTCAGGCTCTCAGCAGCTCACTGAGAGACTGACATGGGTGTCAGTCCAGGCACTTGGCAGATCCAGACACCATGGTCAGGACAACGTGGTTCCTGGACTGACATTGTTGACATCAGCAGAGAGCGGGCTTCTTTCCACTCTTTGATGAAAACGGGTCACAGGAGTGCAAAACGTATTGCACTCCTGTGATCCATAGGAGAAGTACAGCCAAACAAGCTTTGGCTGGACTTCTCCTTTAAGGAGGAGTCATGTGCACAAACAGAGTGTTATCCTGCTTTATAAAAAATAAAAAAACATACATTTTATCAATAGACACAAATGGCATTGGAGTCTTTGATAACTTGGTTTGAGAACATGTTGCATCTGTACACATGCAAAGAGAGTCCCTCAACTACTGCCACATCAGCTCACAGACATGAATACATTCTTTATTAAACAATGCCTTACACTTTTAGAGCAACAAAGGAGTGGGAGGATGGAGAATGTCTGTCTGATGTACTCCCTCATCTTAATTAATCTTACCTTCTTAACTTCCTGAAGAAAACTCACCTCAAGCACTTTCCTCACCAAATACGCACACTGTTAACCCTTTGTTAACAAGAGGAGGCCTTTCACTTATGCTTCTGTCTTCAGCTCCAGGCCTGTCACAGTAGCCATTCGAATGTATACAGAAAAAAAGCATGTACATTTACCATTAGAAAGCTGTCAGTGTGATTCTGCTAATGATCATTGGGTTTAGATGGGTTTGTAGTTTGTGGTCATTGGAGCTGTCATGGATAGTTTGCTGCATATTGCATGCTAGAAACGCATCTATTTAAGTTTTATAAAAGGGGATTAGTATCTGTTTAATGGGTATTGTTATTAAAGTGGTGTTCCACTGTCTATAACATTTTATTTTTATTTTTTCATAATGACAATCATTAGTATAAAAGAATATAAAACTCACTTGTTCCTTTTATAATTAATGCTGCATGCCTTTTTTGCCACAATAATGAAGTTATAAAACCGTCTCCTGACGGTTGTCATCTTGCCTGTGGGCATGTGAAGCCCACAGGCATCCTCTTCCGGGATACATTGCTGCTGATCGACCAGCATGCACCGCCCGTTCTTTCCACGATCTCGCACATGTTCAGTAATGCCCCGCAGCGGCGCTGTAAAGTATACAGGATGCCATAACAATGGGCGGCATCGTCGCAAGTGCCTGCCCCATTGTTATGGCAACCTAGCCCTTGGCGCTGCTCAAAGACTCCTGGGAAATGGTGACACACATCTCCCAGGAGCCTTAGCGAGCCGGGCCGCCGAGGGAAGTAATGTTTTTAGCCCGGGCTATGGAAGAGGCAGATTTCGTGGGACCACCTAGCAACAGGGAGAAATAGGTAAGTGATTTTTTTTTTTATCCAGTTATTTTTTATTAGCAGATTTGATGCAGATATAAATAAAGTTGTCATTTTGGGGGAAAAAACACTTTAATATATATAATATATATTTTTAATTGTTACCCTGGCAAGACCTAATGTGATCTTTAATTTCAAATACCTGTGACAAAGGTGCCTATAGCTGTGCTTTCCATCTGCTTAAAAAAAGTTTAAAAAAAATTAAACACCTTTCCGTCCGTAGATCATCAAATGACATCATGGACTTTGAGTGGTGACACAAGCTACAGGCGTCATCCCCATATAATTTTTGTCTGCCAGCAATGCTGTTTAATGTAAAGCAATCCTAGTGGCTAAATAGCCGCTGGATTGCTTTTCATACAGCGGGATGGGGCTCCCCACGCCTTCCTACACCTTTCCAGGTTCTCCTGTCCAAGGGACCGATTCTGATAGCTCGGCTGGTTTGCCATAGAGATGTCCCCGATCATCTCTAACCAAAAGTGATGAGTATTTTGTCACTTTCAGTTTTGCCATGATGTAAACAAGCCATTATTGGCTTGTAACAGCATCTGATCATACTGATTTCAGTTTGATCAGATGCTTTTAAGGGCAGAGGAGAGACCCCCAGATGTCTCAGTAAAGAGAACATGTCGCTGGCCATGCTATCACAAGGGATGTTGTTCATCCCTTGTGAGAGAAATTAATAATAAAAAAAAAAAGAAAAACTTAAATATAATAAATAATAAAATAATAAAAAATTACTGCAATTGTCAGGGTGAGAGCAATAATTCTAGTGGCAGACATCCTGTGTAACTCTAAACAAGTAACCTGTAAAATCTTTTAAAGCGTTGCCTGTGGATATTTTTAGGTACTGTAGTTTGACACTGTTCCATGGGCATAGACAATTTTAAGGCATGAGGTGTAAGGTATCTGTTAACTTGGCATAACATCATCTTTTATATTTTACCAAAATGGGTATTCTACTGTATTTGTTTGCACTAAAATGTATTAAAGTGTATTTTTTCCAATAAATTGCATTTAAAGAGCCCCTGAACATATACAGTGTGGCAAAAAATATGGAAAACCCACCATTTTATTCTCTATGGCTAAAAAAAATGTATACTGTTTAGGGATTCTAAGTAATTTTCAAGCAAAAGAATGATGTTTTTTTCAGACATGTATCAGAGAAATGTAAGAATTGGCTGGGTAGGGAAGTAGTTAAAAGAAAAAAACACATGCATGCAAATTTACATGCCATAAATCATGCACAGTTTGTGCAATCTTCCAGTTTACCTTGACGATAAACCACATCTGAAAATGTCACCGTAAATGCGTTCCACAAATCTGACTTCTCTGCACTTGAAAGTGTTAATACATGAGCAGTTTAACTGGCAGATTATTTTTTTTATTTTTTTTATGTAATCTGAAGATAACCTGTCAATATATGGGGGTGCTATCAATTTCCCCATTGAACAATTCCAGTCATTTTATAATCTGAATTGCTTCTTCACACAGCAGTTTTCTTTGTCCTGTAGATTAGCTGCACATTCAGATGTATTTGGTTTGGCTAAAATGTATGGTCAAATCAGATAAGAATACAATCACACTTGAAACAAGACAAAAGCCTAGGTGGCCTAGCAGTACCGGATATCGAGAATTACTATTATGCGATTACTTTACTTAGAATCTCGGAAAGAGGGAAAATGCATAACAATAAAAGATGGGTTGGTTTGGAAGAAGCAATGAGTGAAGCACAGCTGGGGAGGATAGTCTGGAACCCCCCTAAATTTAGAGCACTAGGAGAAAATAAGCACATAATCACACGGAACACATTTAAAATCTGGGATAGGATTTATAAAATTTTTAATAAGGAGTATAATTCACCATTAATTGCACTAAAAGAGAATCCCTTTTTCCCCCCCGGGAAAAAAGAGATAGGTGGAGAGTGGATCCTGATGGATAATACACGTTTGGGGGACACGATAAGCAAGGGGAAAGTTTTAGCACTACAGGAGTTACAGAATAAAAGGGAGGCGTTCACTATTGATGGATGGTGGTATCTCCAGTTATGCCACTCTGTTAGCTCACTTCCCTCCCCGTTAAGGGATGTGAGTGACCTGACGAAGCTAGAACGAATATTTCTGGCTGAAAACTCTAAAAAAAGAATCTCCAAAATATATATTATTGGAGAAGGACAGACCGGAGATACCGCTATTCCTTAAGAAATGGGAGAGGGAATTGGGGGCACAACTAGTAGGCACGGTTAAGAGAATTCTAAAATTAGCCCATGGCTCGGCGGTCGATATGAAGACCGTGGAGATGAACTACAAGTGCATGGCTAGGTGGTACAGGACCCCAGATAAGTTAAACAAGTACCAAGAAGACGCTTCGGCCAATTGCTGGAGGGGATGCAATCAAAAAGGGACCATGGGTCATTTATGGTGGGAGTGTCAGAAGATAAAGAAATACTGGGAGACTATTCTAAATTATATTAAGATAATTACTACGGTTGAGGTTAAAAATGATCCATGGGTCGTGTTGATGCACGCAACATCGGGCAGCTCAAGGCAATACCTAGGCTCACTGGTCCCCCATCTTCTTAATGCGGCAAAAAGGGTGATACCGAGGAAGTGGTTGGACCAAGAAAGCCCCCCCTTGTGGGAATGGGTGGACGAGGTAGAAACCACATACATAAGGGAGGGCTTAAAAAACAGCTCAGATGAAGAAAGGGAGGAAATGAAAAATAAATGGGTTTGTTGGAAAAATTTAAGAGAACATGGAGTTACTCAGAGGCCCTGAGGACTCAGCCATAGTTGCTCAGGAAGGAAAGACCAAAATAAGACGATATAGCGAGAGAAAGAAGTCATGCCTCAGCAGCGGAGGGGGGGGGGGGTAGAGGGAGAAATAGACACTTGAGAGAAGGGTAAAATATAGGCAAGGGAAGGTACAAGAGGGGAAGGCTTTTTAACCAAGTAATTTTCTATTAGGTTGATTGGCATACACCCATCCCCCGCCCCTTGTTGTGTACACAGGATTATAATAAAAAAAAAAAAAAAAAAAGATGAGACAACCCACAAATGATGCAAAAACAAAAAAGGGACGGAGATGTGGGCATAGCTGACATTGTCCCATAAAGTTTTATCTGAAGTGGATTAAAAAAAAAAAAAAAAAGAATACAATCACACTAATAGGCCTAGAATATTCTGAAAGA
Source organism: Lithobates sylvaticus (assembly GCA_028564925.1). Classification (NCBI taxonomy): domain Eukaryota; kingdom Metazoa; phylum Chordata; class Amphibia; order Anura; family Ranidae; genus Lithobates; species Lithobates sylvaticus. Next base: position 521,007,368 of record CM053026.1, read on the forward strand.
CTTAGGGGTGTATTCATTAAAAAAAAAACTGCATAGCAATTCTCTAATTGAATGTGCATGTTAATTAATTCTGTGCAAATGGGGAAAAACGAATGACAGTAGCCTATTTACTGTGCTGAACAGATGTTTTTCATTGATTTAAAACAGCAAATACCAAATGCGGCCACTAGATGGTGCTAGGTATCATATGAAAAAAACTTAGCACCATCTAGAGACCAAATGTAGTATTTTCCTTTTTAAATTAAAAGCATTAATTAATCAAATGATATACCCTAATAACATTTGTTTTTTCACCATTCGCTCATGACAAATGTGCACACACTTTCACTTGCCAAATTGATAATGACATTTTTTTTTTATAACTAGACCCTTTAGTATTAACGTATGTATCGAGGTGGAAAAAACTGTTATCCAAATTATCAACATTTAATACCATACATGATTTTAGATGTATAGTAGTTCTTTAATAATGTTTTTCATCACAATTTTGTGACACATTTTTACATGCCACACCATTTTATACACATTAATAATCAGAAGCTTAACTTTATAAGCAGGAAGAATTCAGAGAAACACAGGCACAGTAAGTATGCAGTTTTATTCGTTGAAAAGAATGGATTTTTGCCAAATGATTACTACAACTACAAAAAGGCACTATGAAAGAAAACAATTATCTATTGTCACAGTTTTTAATTTCTTTGCTCAAAAACACCTGTTCTCTGATTACCTGGTGGAAAATATCTACACTCACTTTATTGCTTATTTTCTGAGTCAGCTTTAATCCCATCTGGGATTTGTTCACAGTCGAGAGTAGGCTTATTATGTTCTGTTTACTTGTCAATTATTGATCCGGTCATAGAGTTCTCTGCATAAAACATTATTCAAGCTGTTTTGGACCATTTTGTGTTGACAAGGAATAAAAAGGCAGTGAAGTTTAAAATATAAGGCAATAGCAATAATGTACAACTGTAATTTCACTTTAAAAATAACCAATATACAACATAGAAAGTCCTACATTTTTAAGTGCAGAAAAAAATGGACTAAACCCCCTAATGAAGTGTACTTTGCTGCTTCAATCTTTTGACTTGCACTAAGACCCTTGAACGTTTATGTGTTGACTCCTTCTAACAACAGGGGGAAACAAGAGTTCATGATCTCAGCTGAAGCAGCCCAGGTTACTCTGGGCTCTATAAAACTCCCAGTTTAGGGATAATGCTCCGCTCTGGAGTGCCAGTTCACTCTATGCAGTGCGGGAACAGCATGTAATTTTGAACAGGAATCCCACAGCATTCCTGTTCAAATCATATGCGATTCTTCAGCAGTGCGATTTGAGCCATTATTCTGTATGGCTCAAAATGCAACGAATCCTCACCAAAAATGTGCAGGACCCTTTTTTTGGCCACACCAGAATAAGAACCCATTCAATCAGATTCTGCAAATTGGACGGCGTTTTGCAAACCACTTTTAGGGTGTGGTTAACTTAACATACACACCCACAGCGCTTTGCATGAACGGGTGCGATTTGGATGCAGTGTAGAATCCGTAAAGAATTCTCTGCAAATTTGCACCGCATCAGTGTACACAGGCACTGAATCCAGTACTCTCTGTATGTCAGACTGGGGAGCTGAAAACTACATGTGTGATGAAAACCAAATCCTGTATGGTTAGGATGGCTTTTCTATCTTGTTTACAGTTAGATGCCTGGTCAGCAGTAATTTAATCCAGGACTGTTAGTCAAGACCCAGTGCAATAGTAAGGATATATTTTCTGGTTTTGTTTTTGTTTTGCACATCCAGGGAAACACATAGCCCTTCTGGGCTAATCCCCCAAAATTATTGTTCTCACTCTAACGTTTGCAGCGACACCTCACATGTGTGGTTTGAACACCGTTTTCATATGTGGGCGCACAGGGCAGGACTTGGTGGGGGCCCCTGGGCTTCAGTCACTTTCGGGCCCTACCTTCTATACATTACCGTATTTATCAGTGTATAACGCATCGGCGTATAACACGCACCCCAAGTTTAGGAGGGAATTTGAAGGAAAAAAACTTTTAGAAGGTAAGCTTAAGGAAAAAACTTACATTTAAATGCCCATCAATGCAGCCTTATCAGTGTCCATCTGCAGCCTTGCCCATCCATATGCAGCCTTGTCCAGTGTCATTGCAGCCTTGTCAGTGTCATTTGCAGCCTTGTCAGTATAGCCTTGTCTTTTGCAGCCTTGCCCCAGTTTCATTTGCAGCCTTGTCCTTTGCAGCCTTGCCCCAGTGTCATTTGCAGCCTTGTCATTTGCAGCCTTGCCCCAGTGTCATTTGCAGCCTTGTCATTTGCAGCCTTGCCCCAGTGTCATTTGCAGCCTTGTCATTTGCAGCCTTGCCCCAGTGTCATTTGCAGCCTTGTCATTTGCAGCCTTGTCATTGCAGTCTTGAAGTTTAAAAATGGCGCCGCCGAGATACAGAGTCCTGTGTATCTCAGCGGCTCTTGGGTCCTCTCGCAGTCCCGAGCGGAGCCGAGAGTAGCCGAGTGTACTCGGCTCGGCCCACAGTCACGCCCAGTCCCTGTGTTATGTCCATCATAGGGTGGGACTGGGCATGACTGTGAGCGGAGCCAAACCGAGTACACTTGGCTATGTATCTCGGCGGGGCCCATGGGCTTGAGCCCAGTCAAGCCCAATGGTAAGTCCGGCCCTGTGGGCAGGACTTACTTATGCGTTCGCTTCTGCATGCGAGCACACAGGGACAGAGGCGCTTTAAAAAAAAATATTTTATTTTTATTGTTCATTTTACATTATTTATTTTAGTTTGACTCTTTTTTTCCCAAAAATATTTTTTAGATCACTTTTATTCCTATTACAAGGAATGTAAACATTCCTTGTAATAGGAATATGGCATGACAGGTCCTCTTTACAGTGAGATATGGGGTCAATAAGACCCCACATCTCACCACTAGGCTGGAAAGCTTGGAAAAAAAAAAAAAAAGATCCTGGCTTCGGTCATAGCCGTGAGTCGATAGAAGCACCGGAGGGTGGCGGGAGGGGGGACGTCCCCTCTCACCTCCCGTAAGAATGATCAAGCAGCGGAACAGCCATTATGATCATATTTATGGTGTAGGGAATCGCTGGCTAAAAAAGCTGATATCTGAATGTTGCCTGTAGCTGCAGGTATCGAAAAGCATTGCAGGGTATGGCAGGGTATTGCAGAGTATCGCAGAGTATTGCAGGGTATCGCAGGGTATTGCAGGGTATTGCAGAGTATTGCAGGGTATCGCAGAGTATTTCAGGGTATCGCATGGTATTGCAGAGTATGGCAGGGTATTGCTGAGCATGGAGGGATGGCTAAGCATGGATGGATGGATGGCTGGGTGTGACTGCAATTGTCAAAGAGCAGCACTGTGGGCACTACAGATCCAGCCCACAGCACTGCTGCCCTCCTCTCACAATGTACCGATCGGTACACAGGCACATGACATGACGCTGGTTTGTTTACAAGTGAAATGCTCCATCATTTGACGGATCGATCACGTGGTAAATGGCCGCCATAAGCGGACGTTTACCGTGATCCATCGGGTCCATCCACCGGGTCCATCTGCTGGGGCGCGCACCCAAGAACATCCGTGACCGCCGGGTCCACTTATCACGGCCGTTTACCACGTGATCGTTCCGTCAAATGACGGAGCATTACATTCGACTTGAACATCGGGCCCATCCCTAGTGATGGATACATCATGTAGTCACAGTGCCTTTTGGATGTGTTAACCAAGATGACAATTTTTAAAAAAACTTTCCAAAAGACTGTTTCCAAAACTTTGTGATATTTAGTTTTGCCGCAAGCAATAATTGTATTATTACTACTCTAGAGCTAGGAGGAAATGTTTCTATGCCGAAATGTAGTAGTGCTAGTGAAGGGTTGGGGGCTGAGGGGGTATGTGATATGTCATATTGAACAAATCAAAGAAAATATTTGTCTCCAGTAGGAACCTATGTATCTACAAAACCATAGGATATGTGCAATCCTGTTTGTTGCCTGCTTTATTACTTCATGTGGTAGGGAGATTGAAGTGTTACTGTGGTGTGTTTCCTACTCACACTAAAGCTGGTGCGGGTTTCATCTTCATTCCCCTTTCTTCCATTTGTTATATGGACTTCTGTTATATATATATCTATATAAATATATATTATCATACTGGAAATTACGCAGCTATAGACACTATACTAGCAATGGCAGTGATCAGTAACTTACAGTGGGACTGTGATAGTGTGATATGCAATCTGGTGCTGGCTGATGCTGGCTGGGAGGTACACTAACTGACTAACTGACATCAATAATGTCACTAATACAGTGATTAGTGCTAATACTGTACACTGTCACTATACCAATGACACTGGCTGGAAAGATGTTAACATCTAAGCACTAAGGATGGGCAGAGCACCCCTGCTCCCCCCGTTTGGTTCACACCAGAACATGCGAACAGGCAAAAAATTTGTTCGAACATGCGACCACGGTTAAAGTCTATGGGACATGAAAATGAAAACTCAAAAGTGCTAATTTTAAAGGCTTATATGCATGGTATTGTCATAAAAAGTATTTGGGGACCTGGGTCCTGCCCCAGAGGACATGTATCAATGCAAAAAAACATTTTAAAAACTGACGTTTTATAGGGAGCAGTGATTTTAATAATGCTTAAAGTGAAACAATAAAAGTGTAATATTCCTTTAAATTTCTTACCTGGGGGGTGTCTATAGTATGCCTGTAAAGTGGCGCATGTTTCCCGTGTTTAGAACAGTCTGACAGCAAAATGAAATTTCTAAAGGAAAAAAAGTCATTTAAAACTACTCGCGACTATAATGAAATGTCAGTCCGGCAATACACATGAAAGTTCATTGATAAAAACGGCATGGGATTTCCCCACAGGTGAACCACGAACCAAAAAAAAAAAAAAATGGATGGGGGTCCCCCTCAAATTCCATACCATACCATACAAATGTACCCCTACCATTTAAATTTTTTTTAAAAAGACAAGAGACGTTTTTTGACAATTCCTTTATTAATTTCTTCTTCTTTCCCCGCTTCTTCTTCCATCTTCTTTCTTCTGGTCTTCCTTCGGTGTTCTTCTTCTTCCTCCGCTTCTTCCTCTATCTTCCTCCGCTTCTTTCTCCGGTCTTCTCGTCCGGCATCTTCTTCTCCACTTCGTCCTCCGCACGATCCGCCTCAGTGGGAGTCTTCTGCTGTGTGACGCTTCTGTTCAAGTGATAGTTGTTATATAACGGAGGGGGCGGGGTCATCAAGTGGCCCTGACCCCTCTGACACACATGGACTTTCCTATGGCTTTCTCCATGTTGTCAGAGGGGGCAGGTCACGCGTTTACGTAAAAGGAAAGCCATAGGGAAGTCCCCGTGCGTCAGAGGGGGGTGGGGTCATCGAGTGGCCCTGCCTTCCATTATATAAGAACTGTCACCTGAACAGAAGCGTCACACAGCAGAAGACTCCCATTGAGGCAGTGGGCACCCAGAACCCAAGAAAAAGGCTGCAAAGTACCTGCAGCTGTCACCCCCCTGCAGAACAGCTACTGTGGGTAGGCAGGAAGTAGTTAAACTCTATCTGGAAAGCTGGGTTTACAGCCAATCCAAAAAAGTCTACCATTGGTCTAGAAGAGGGATACAGGTATCTGGTATATTTAATTGGAATATAATAAAACCCCAGATAAACAAAGTTAACATTATTCAATATTGGCCTGCCTTCGCCAACAAGAAGAATGATTCAGCAGTATTAAGGATCATTGGCTTTTACTAGCATTTTAGTCCCTGTTTTGCCTCACAGGCTGCTCCCCAGACCAGGGGGTCCACTGATGCAGAAGCAGTTTTCGAGTCATTAAAGCAGGCCTTGTATGATCAGCCAGTGTTGTACTCTCCAGACATCTCGACTTTGTGGTCCAGATGGATGCATCAGATGTTGGATGTCCTCTCATTTAGCATTTTCAGCAAGAAACTCAAGTCCAATGAAGTAAATTATGCAATTATTCAAAAAGAATGCTTAGCAGTAAAGTGATACTACCTCTTGGGTAGACATTGTGAGCTGATTATGGATGAGGTGGCAAACAAGATTGCTGTTTAAGAACAAAATGGCTTCATTATAAGAATTTTAATATGTGCTTTTTTGTTTCTTTTTTAGAAAAAATTGCATAAAGTAAGATTAACAAAGAGGCAGTTTAGAAGGCAAGTTACAGTCAAGTTAGGAGACATACAATGTCTCAACAGTAAACCAACAGTAAGCATAACTTTTATGTATCGTACATTATTAATTATCATTGGAGAGTTCACTTGAACATTCATTGTTTTTATGAGGGTATGGGGGGGGGGGGGGGGGGGGGGTGTGAGGGGAGGTCTGCGAGGTGGGGGGGGGGGGGGGGTGGGGGGGTAGCGGGGTGGGGGGGAGGGGGGGTAAAAAAAAAAAAAAAAAAAAAAAAAGGGGGGGGGGGCCAGGAATGTCTTAAGTGTGTTTAGGATTCTGGTCAAGGTCGGTTCTTGTCTTTAACAGACACTAATTGGCTTATGGTTATTAGTGTTTGTAACACGTTAATTCAGTGATTTAGGAGGATAGGTTAATGTATTCCGTCGATAGCGTGAAAACTAACCAGGGCTGCCACTGTGATGAAAAGTTAGAACAGTCTTCTTTTTTCATTGCAAGTATTTCTTCAATTCTGTACATATAGTCGGTCCTGTCCAGCCAGTCCTTGACCGTGGGGGTGTGAGTGGTTTTCCAGTGCAAAGGTATTAGGCTTTTGGCTGCTGTAAGGAGGTGCCTGGTTAAGGACCTTTTGTATTTTCTGATTGAAAACGTGTTAATATGCAATAGACATGCAGCTGCGTCTAAAGTGATTTTTGTGTCTGTAATGTGTTTAATCCACCTAATAATTTGGTTCCAGTAGTCAAGGACTGGGGGACATTCCCACCAGAGATGTAAAAGAGTACCTGTGTCGTTGTTGCATCGCCAGCACACATCTGAGGTCTGAGGTGACCATTTTTTGGTCTTAACTGGTGTTATGTACCACTGCGTGAGGAGTTTGTATGAGATTTCTTGGTATTTTGTGCTGAGTGAGCATCTGTGTGCGAATATACACGCTTTATCCCATTGTGCGCTGGCGATTACAACCCCGAGTTCGTTCTCCCATCTTTCTCTGTGTCTATTTCTGCTTTGTTTGGGTAAGTGGAGTAGCCATTTGTAGGCAAGGGAGGTTGTGTTGGTTGTTTGTGCGCCTTTGAGGCATATGTCTTCTAGGGGTGTGAGTTTTTGGAAGTATGAGGGACGGTATTTGCTGTTTAAGAGGAAGTCCTGAACTTGTATATAGAACCAATAGTTTGAGAAGAAGTTTCCATATTCCATTTTGAGTGTCTCTAGGGATTTAATCTTGTTGCCAGAGATGCAGTGTTTGGCCAGAAGTTTGTGAGGTTGTTCCTGAGTTGAAAGTGGAGTGCATATTCGTCCTGTCGGAAAGTCTGGGTTATTGGTTAACGGAGTCAGCGGGCCTGGGATGGTAGCTAGTTCATGTTTGGTGGCAGTTGCGTGCCAGATTTTGATGGTGTTTGCGACAAGTGGGTGGGTAATGTCTTTGGTGTGTCTAGAATGTATAGTCCATGGGTAGAAAGGTAAGTGTATTTTGCTTTGTGGTAGTTCAAGGTTCACCCAGACTTTTGTGTGGCTATGACAGTGCCAATCAATGACCCTGGAGATATGTGAGGCCTGATAATATTTTTTGAAGTCGGGGAGGCCTATGCCTCCCTGATCTTTGGGCTTAGTTAAGGTACTAAAGTCAATCCTGGGTTTCTTAGTAGACCATAAGAAGCTTCTTTGGATGGAGAGCAATTTTGAGAAAAAGGTGTTGGGTATGTTTATGGGTAGTGCGTTGAAAAAATATAGTAGTCTGGGGAGAATTGTCATCTTTAAGATTGATGCTCTTCCGAACCACGAGAATTGTTTTGGGGACCATCTTTGGAGGTCTTTGGTTATATCATTCAGTAGGGTAGAAAAGTTGGTCTTATATAGGTCGTCAATTTGAGGGGTCAGTCTGATTCCTTAATATTTAAGGGAGGCGAGTTCCCATTTAAATTTAAAGTTCCCTTTAAGTGGGTTGATCTTGTCTGGTGGAATATTTAGGTTCAGGGCTTCAGATTTAGATTGGTTTATTTTAAAATTTGAGATGTATCCGTATGTTGCAAATATGTCTATAAGGATTGGGAGTGTGGTGTGTGGTTGTGTAATAAAGAAAAGGAGGTCATCCGCGTATGCAGCTGTCTTGTATTCTCTTTTGTGTATGTTAAAGCCCTTAATATCTGGTGACTGGTTGATCGTTCTGATGAGTGGTTCTAGTGTAAGGATGAAGAGCAGGGGGGAGAGGGGGCAGCCTTGTCTCGTACCATTATATATATGAATTGGGTCAGATAGGGTATTATTAATTTTGATTCTGGCTTGTGGTTTTTGATAGAGGGCCTTGATCCAGTTCATCATATTGCCGTGGAGACCTACATGTGTACAGGTTGCAAACATGTATTCCCAAGAGACCCTATCGAAGGCCTTCTCGGCGTCTGTGGAGACCAGAAGACCTTCGAGCTTTTGTTGGTGTGCATAATAAATCAGGTTTAGAGTCTTTGTAATATTGTCTCTCGCTTCTCTGCCCGGCATGAAGCCTACCTGTTCAGGGCCGATGATTTGGGATAGAAGGGGTTTTAGCCTGTTAGCTAGGATTTTCGCTAATAATTTAACGTCTATATTAAGGAGGGATATCGGTCTAAAATTTGCACAGTCGGTGTGGTCTTTGTCGGGTTTGGGGATGATCGCTATGTGGGCCATAAGAAGAGAGTCTGAGTTATTTTTGTGAGAAGCTAAATAGTTGAAGGCTGTAAGTAATGGTTTAGAGAGTAAGGGTAAGAACGTCTTGTAGTACTGGGAGGTTAGGCCGTCTGGTCCTGGGCTTTTTCCTGTTTTTAATTGTCTGATTACGTCTTGGATTTCGGTTAGGGTTATGGGAGCATTCAGGGTGTCTGAGTCTAGAGTGGGTAGGGTGGGCAATTTACTGTTTTCTAGGAAAGTTTTTATCAGGTCTTCCTTGTTGAGGTCTACATGTGCTGGTTTATGTTGCGTGGGTAGATTATAAAGTTTAGAGTAGAATTCTTGAAATAGTTTTGCTATTTTTTCAGAGTTGTGTTCCAAGGTGCCTTCCTTGTTACGGATAGCGTGTATGTGATTAGCCATTGTGGCATCTTTCAGAGCCCTAGCCAGCTGTTTACCGCTCTTGTCTCCTTGTTCATAGAAAACGCTTTTTTGGAAGAACAAGGCTTTTTGTGTTTGGAGTTGCAAGATTTGCAGTAACTCCTTCCTGCATTGGGTAAGTTCAGCAGCTGTTATGGCTGTAAGGGATTGTTTATGTTGTGTTTCTAGTTGGGCTATTTTATTTGTTAGATCTGAGATCGTTTTATTCTTTTCTTTTTTCTTTCTGGCTCCCCACTTAATAAACTCCCCCCTGATGACGCTTTTGTGTGCCTCCCAGTTATTGAGTGGGTTCGTGTCTGAATCAATGTTGGTTCTGAAGTAGTTGGTTATTGATTCGTGTATGTCGTCATGGATATTTTGGTTGGTGAGTAAGGAAGCATTTAGTCTCCAGTTAAAAGAGGAGCGGTTGATCTGGTTGAATTTTAGGGTGATGGCTGTGGGTGCGTGGTCCGATAATGTGATAATGCCTATGTCTGCTCTTACAATGTTGGGCAAGTCACGTTGGGTTATAAAAATCAGATCGATCCTCGAGTAACGCCTATGAGGGTGTGAATAATAGGAAAAGTCCTTGTCAGTGGGGTGTGTTGTTCTCCATGAGTCCACCAGAGTAAGGGAATGTAATAGAAGTTTGATACGTTTCAGGATTCTGTAAGAGACATATGTGTGTCCGGTTGAGGTGTCTTGGAGTGGGGATAATGGTATGTTGAAATCGCCTCCTAGGACGATACATCCTTCAGCAAACCATTTAAGTTCGCTTATTATCGTGTTACAGAAGGTAATATGAGCTTTATTTGGGAAGTACACGTTCGCCAGGGTTATGGGGGAACCTTCCCAGAAACCTTTTAAAAAGATGTACCGTCCCTCTGGGTCTATGAGTTGGCTGGTCAGCTCAAAGGGGGCATTTTTATTTATGAGGATTGAGACACCCTTTGTTTTGGCTTGTGAGTTTGTTGCGTGGTATGCTTTAGTAAAGAGGTTATTGGTGATTCTGGGTATGTTTTGTCCCTTGAAGTGTGTTTCTTGTAAGTATACCAGTAGGGGGTTTGCTGCTCTGAGTTCTTTGAGGAGTTTGGACCTTTTTTCTGGGGTGTTGAGGCCGTTAATATTGTGTGACACCAGTGTCGGGTTTTTCCCTAGGAATGAGTAAGACATTGTCGGGGTATAAAAAAAAAAAAAAAAAAAAAAAAAAAAAGGGGGGGGGAGAGAGGGGGTTGTGTGTTAGGTATAGGACTTACTTTCTTTTATTCTAGGGGGGGGGATGGGTTGATTGGGGTGAGTTTTTAGGGGATTTGGATGGGTTTGTGATGAGTCTTGATTCAGACAAGCAGCCGCTAGGTACTGAATCAGCAATGGCGTTATTGGGCAACGCCGGTCGACTCTGAGGGGTTGGTGGGAGGCGCACCCGTGGGTGTAGTAGAGGTGGGTCTGTTGTAGGAGTTCCTATGAGTTCTGGGCACATCGGGAGGGCCCAATTGTGGGGCTTAATAAAAATTGTCTTAGGCCTAATGTCAAACGATATCATTAGTTTAGGGTCCGGGATTAGAGTAAACAACGATTTAAACATCAATATAACCAGGTGTATCTTCACAGTGAACTCCTCCTGTGTCCCCGTATTTGGGTCACAGGAGGAGTAGTATCCCCCCAGATCCCTGGGTTGGGAATTTTGTGATCAAGCAATTTAAAACTTTGTAATACAGATCAAAAACCTTTTGCTGCATGTCCCAACGGGGGGCCTGTCACTCATCAGGTCTAACGGTGCGACATTTTGCAATAAACATACTAGTTAGCTTGGACCTGAATGTTGAGGCCTGGCTCTAATCTTATCAATAGAAAAATATAGATAAACGCTATACAACTTATATATGAGCTGTTAACTGTTCTGTATTAAGTTTAAATGTAACATAGTACAACTTTACATACATCCTCTTGTGTATTTCAGGTTCGCATTATAAGGGGGGATAGTTACTACCCAGTCCCCAAGGGTGGGTGTTTTGTAATTAAGCGAACTGGTACAACTAACATGTGCTAAGATCTGTTGCTGCATGTCCCAGCGAAGGGTCCGCCACTCACCTGGCCCAACGGTGTGACAATTCACAGTGATCATAATTGGTCAGCTGACCTGGAATGCTGAAGTTAAGATTTTAACCATAGTAAAAGAAAAATATAAATGTACACCATACATCTCTATATAAGCTATTAAGTGTCCTGTATTGGGTATAGCAGGCTTAATGCAGTCTCATTCTGTGTTGGGATAGATCCTGATGTCTATCCATTTACCTGGCCATTGTCAGGGAATAAACGACCATATAAGTACTTTGATTCCCTCCAGTGGGATGCATGTACAGAAAAGGATGAGCAACAAATACAAGGGGACCAATATCAAAAAAATATCAAAAAATTGCACCCAAAAGAAAAAGTTGAGGTGTGACATTGAGTTTCTGCTCACTAGTTTCAGACTGTTGTCCGTTGCTAAGTGTAAATAATCCCTGGTTAAAGGTCACTGTTGTTTGTGTGTCCTTGTTAGGAGCTTGAAGGTTGGCGGGTTGAAAGAACAGTAGTTGCATAGGTGAGAGATGTTCTGTCATTTCAGCCTCTACAGGTGTGCCTGCATGTCAAAAAATCTTGCTAGTCCCTTAGATTGCTACCTTGGGAATGTGTACTCCAAATGTAGTAGAGGCATACATGTGAATGGTAAGGTACTGTACTGACCTGTATTCCAGCGAGCTGTACTCACGAGTGGATGCCATCCGGCTATTGGTTGTTATGAATGGAGCTAGAAATTAGCTGGAGCGCCATGGCTATAAGGCAAAATGAAGAGGTAAATAAGCAAAAAGGACAACATTTTTATATGGCCTGCGATTGGACTGCATTTAAGACCCTTGTGTTGTTTTCCCCTGAGTTGCAGAGAATATCTGTTCAGAGGGTAAGTGTGATCCTCATTGTGCAATCCAAGTAGCCAGAATGACGTTTTAGTTTTCAGAATCTTCTGAATCATTTAGCAGCATTATTTACTGTCTCTCTTGTTGTGCTGTTGGACTTTCTGTCTAAATTGTCCATTTCAAATCACATTTGTTTTATTGGTCGTTCCTTCCTTTAGTTGTAGTCCCTGGCTGAGTCTGCGAGGTGTGGGTAGCCTTGCTAAAGGGTAAAGAGCCATCCTGGTCAGTGAGCATTGAGAGCCTGCTATTTTCCCCATTCTAAGTGCACTTCTGCCATCTAGTGGGGATGAGTGTGAAGTGCAGGATAGCTGTAGTTTCCAGGTGCTTTCCATGTGTTGAAATTTGGATGATCACAAAAAAAAGGGGGGGGAAAAAAAAAAAAAAAAAAAAAAAAAAGGAAAGAGGGGAAAAATAAGGGAGGTTTTTGATAATTTGTATAACACTTCGGATGTTATGCTAGGGGTGATGGGTGCGAGAGAGGAACAGAACAATTTGCCTTGACTTGGGGTGAGTTTGTTGGGTCAGGTAGGGTTGTTTCTGTGGGTTAGACAGATTCAAGTTATCAGTCTGTATATCTCTGATTTCAGGTTGGGTTAGTTGGTAGGATACATCCTGGGTCCCTTACCGAAGGGAGAACTGTGGTTATGCCTGCCGGCGTTTCCTCTGACCTTTCCCTGGTGGTAAGGGGATTTCGCTGGGGAAGGCCCTGAAGGGGAGGGCATGTTATTTACATGTGGTGGCAGCTTGTATTCTGCGTACCAATCATGTAGGTCTATTGGAGCAATCTGTAGGTTTTCAAGAAACTTCTGCAAGTCGTCCGGGACTCTGAGCAGGTGTTGTTTACCATTATAGGCAGCTTGGAGGGCAAAAGGGAATTTCCACCTGTAAGGTATTCTTTTTTCTTTTAATATTTCTAGAAGCGGTCTGAGTGCTCTCCTGTTTCTTAATGTGATTGGGGAGAGATCTTGGAAAAGCTGAACATTTACGCCGTTAAATGTCACTTGTTCATTGAGTCTTGCCTTTTGGAGAATTTCCTCTTTTAGGGGGTAGTTTGGGAGACAGCAGATAATGTCCCTTGGTGGGTTATCGTCAGGTGCTTTGGGTTTGAGGGCCCTGTGCGCTCTGTCATATTCGATGGGAGAATCTGCGGGCCGTTCTAGAAGACCGTTAAAGATGGTGGACAGGGTCGGTTTAATTTGCTCAGGGGTGATTGATTCGGGGACCCCCCTCACCCTGATATTGTGGCGCCTCCCCCTATTATCCAAATCTTCTATTTGGCGATTCATCTCCAGCATGTGTAGGGAGTGAGTGTCAGTAATATCATCCAGTCTCACTAGGGCCCTGTCTCTCCTTTTCCCCGCTCTTTCGCTTACCGCCATTTGCTCAGTGAGTCTGAGGAGTTCAGTTTTCAGGTCAGTGATGGCCGCTGAGAACGAGTTTTTAATGTCTGCTGCTATTTCTGTCATTGTGGAGTATGTTAGGGGTAGGTCATGTGCAGCATTACCTCCTGAGGAGACTTCTGAGGCAGGTAGGGAGATCTCATCGTCCTCTCTGTCTTCTCCTCCTCGTGTCCCGTACGGCGGCGCCATCTTGGATTTGCTATGCTCGCCGCTGTAGCGGAATTTGCTGAGGCTTGCCGCCGATATTTTCCCCTTCGGTGTCCCAGAAGATCTGAGGGAGCGGTTGTGTATCCCTTTCTTGGTGTGTGTGGGCATATTCAACCCGGAGAATGGCCGTATTTTAGCTGTGGGCCTCCCGATCTGCCGGAGCTCTCCTAGTCAGCGTCCATGCACGCTGCGCGCCAAGCCACGCCCCCCGTTTTTTTTTTGTCAAAGCTTAATTGAACAAGCTGAAGTTAGAAGCTGGTTTCCGTGTAGAGCTGCACCATATTTTACACTCCCCAGTTTTAGTAAATCAACCCCAATGCTTGCTGTAATCATATTCCTCTTTGATTTGGCAATTTTTTACCTTGACACAACTTACATGACATATGCCAACCTTTATACCTAATCACTGTGTAGCTACATATTTCCTCTTGAATTGAGCATCACTGGCTAACAGAAGTCTGGTATATGTACTTGAGTTGAAAAATCCCAGAACATGGATCAGATTCCATTAACCCTTTCCCGCCGAGCGTACGCAGATATGCGTACTCTGCTTTCGGGGGTTATACTGCGATGATGCCCGCAGCTTCAGGCATCATCCCGGTACCATTGTTTAGAGCAGGCAATTTAGCTATCCAGGTATAACAACCGATGCGACTAAAAACCGATCGCCTGTTATACCGGAGGAGTGGGATGGGACGTCCCCCCTCCCGCCGCCTCATGCTGCTCTTACCGGGCCTCCCGTTACATCAGAATGCCCGATTAAACATCCGCCACTTCTGGCGGCTAGTGACAGACTGGAACGAAGCCGGAAATGGCTTGGTTCCAGTCTCCTGGATGTAAACACGGAAGCGACGTCATGACGTCACTTCCTGTTTACTCGGCTGCCAATGACGCCGGATTTTTTAAAATATACGGTATTCAGATACACCGTTTTCGATGATCTGAATACTTTGAAGTTTAAAGGAGGGATCGGGGGTCTTTTAAAGAGTACCTGTCACCACCTATTACTGTCACAAGGGATGTTTACATTCCTTGTGACAGCAATAAAAGTGATCAAATAAAAAAAAATAAAAAAACACAATGTAATAATATAAAAATAAATAAAATAAATCAGAAAAAAAATTAAATTTCCAAAGCGCCCCTGTCACGCGAGCTTGCACAGCAAAGAAAACTTATACAGAAATCGCGCCCGCATATGTAAACGGTGTTCAAATAACACATGTGAGGTATCGCCACGATCGACCTCCTCTGTAACTCTAACTTGTAAACGGAAACATTTTTTAAAGCGTACCAAAGTTTGTCGCCATTCCACGAGTGCGTGCAATTATAAAGCGTGACATGTTTGGTATCTATTTACTCGGCGTAACATCATCTTTCACATGATTGGGATTGGGATAACTATACTGTTTTGTTTTTTTTTAATTCATGAAAATGTCCCTTTTCCCAAAAAGTTGCATTTAAAACACTGCTGCACAAATACTGTGGGACATAAAATATTGCAACAATCGCCATTTTATTTTCCCCAGATTCTATGATAAAAAAATATATATAATGTTTGGGGGTTCTAAGTAATTTTCTAGCAAAAAATAGGAATTTTAGCTTGTAAACACCAAATGTCAGAAATGGGCTTAGTCATGAAAGGGTTAAAGTGGATGGCCCAAAACAAGTGACCAATACGAGGTTGAATAAGTGATTTCTGGCCCTTCAAGAGTTTAACTTTTCAAGAAAACACGTCCCTAGTGATAGGATGGAGATACACATGCCTTGTTCTAGGTACACACATGCCTGGCAACCTGTGTTCAAAAATGAGGATTGAAACAAGAGAGAAGTGTGTGACAGGAGGACAGAGAAAACCGATGGCTGTGTCCAGGATGGGAAATATTTTTGTCCCAGGTTCAGGCTGTATACATACTGTTTTTCTATTTCTGCTGTGTGGTGACCTTATTGGGCTGGCTATGATACTTAAAATAGTACCCTTTAATGTACACTGCCTAAACCACCCAGCTAAGAGGGCCTTAGCTTGGAGAGAAGCGCTCAAGCTCCCAGCTGATGTTCTCTGTATACAGGAGACCCATTTCTCAGCCTGTAATACTCTCTAATTTTATCGCAAAAAGTTTCATTGCATCTTTTTGACCTCTGCACCTACAAAACAAAAGGCTGTTCTCATTGCCATTAAAGTCTCCATAGCTTTTACCCTACAAGAGACCCAGATCGATCCAGAAGGACGAGTTCCACCCATATAAAAGTCAGCAGCTACAAAAAGTATAGCTGCTGACTTTTATTAATCGGACACTCACCTGACCCACGGTCCAGCGATGTGGGCGAACAAAGCCCCGCTTCTCCCCCCCTCCTCTCTGCAGCGCCGCCATTTTCACTGTGGGTGCCCGGCTGTGGCTTCACAGCTGGGCACACACTTTGCATGCGCGAGTTGCGCTGTGCACTGTGACTGGCCGGGCAATAATCTGGGACCTGTGATGTGTCCCAGATGATTTCAGAGAGGGAGGGGGGAGAGGTGAACTTCCTTCCAGCGCTGCGGTGCCCTGGAAGGAAGTGGGAACTGGATACCTCTAAAAAGAGTGTATCCGCCCCCCCCCCCCCCAAAAAAAAAATGACATGCCAAATGTGGCATGTCAGGGGGTCACCTTCACTTAGAGCGGAAGTTCCATTTTCGGGTGGAACTCTGCTTTAACAACAAACTCTACACTATTGTGAACCTTTATGCACCCAATTCCCATCAAATCCGCTTTCTGAAGAAAATGTTTCGTAGAATTGCTACAATCCAAAAAGGTTCCCTGGTAATGTGTTTACACAGATTACACAATAGACACTACCTCTAAATCCAAACGTCCCCTACCCATGCTACAACCTCTGCTACACACCGAGGATGTTTACGATGTCTGGAGATGCCAACATTCAAATGAACGGGACTACACCTTCCACTCGTCCAGACATAACTCATACTTAAGAACCAATTTAATATTAGTTGATAAAATGCTGTTGCAGGCAGTGTCCTCCTCCACCATACATGACATTTCGGGGTTCAATCACGCACCTGTCTCTATAACAGTGGTGGAGGGGCACACTCCAAGCCCTGCATATGTATGATATATTAACTCCCCTATACTTCAAAAGCCTTCTCATGCTGCCACCATTGCCAAAAACCTAACTGATTTTTTTTGATTGAACACTCACTCTGTATCTGACCTGCTATGTTGTGGTGTGCACATAAAGCTTTTATTAGAGGGATTATTTTACAAATCTGTTCACGGGAAAAGAGACAGAGGACACAGAAATTAGACCTTGGTGAAATTAAGACTCTAGAGTCCCTGAACAAAAAAACTGCTGACACACACATAAACTCTTCCAACATCGCTCTGATCTCAGGCTCCTGCTCATTGAGCAGTATGACAAGCACATTAACTCCCTCAAATTATCCCACTACTCATATGGCAACCGAGCAGGCAAATTTCTTGCTCAAAGACTCAAAGAATGTAGAACTAAAGCAAAAATCCCATACTTAATCCAGCCATCAGATAATAAAAAAATATTCAACCCAAAAGACATAGCAAATGAATTTGCTGAATACTACTCTTCATTGTACAATCTTGAGAAAGACCCTAATACCCCACAACCTACAGATGAAAATAAGCTTTCTTGACAAGTATCAACCTCCTTTCTCCCTCACAGGTACAACTAGCATCTCTCAACACCCCCATTACGGAGCCTGAGATCTTAAAAGCGATAAAAACTCTACCATCTGTCAAATCACCAGGACCTGACAGATTAACAAATGACTATTATAAAATTTTCCAAAACACTCTATCCCCAACACTACAGTTGGTCTATGCTTATGCAATGTCCTCTGCCTCATTTCCCTCTGAAATGCCCAAGGCCTACGTTGTTACCATTCCTAAACTGGGTAAAGAACCCACCACCCCTTCGAATTTTAGACCCATATCATTACTTAATACGGATGTCAAACTTTACACCAAAATCTTGGCCCATAAACTTCTTCCCATCTTACCCACTCTCATCAAACCTGACCAAACAGGTTTCACCTCATGTAGACCAGCATCCAATGCTACGAGGAGAGTCCTCACCATCACACAATGTGCTAAGACCTGTTGGGTGCCTTCTCTGCTCCTCTCTCTGGATGCGGAGAAGGCATTCAACAGGATACATTAGGGCTGCATGACACACACTCTTCAGAAATTCGGCTTCACAGGACCCATCCTCTCCGGCATCCTGGCCCTTTACTCATCCCCCTGTGCACAGGTCTACACATCAGGGATGCCCCCTATCCCTCTCAATTTTTAAACTTCTTATAGAGCCACTGGCTGAGAGTTCCCATTCTAATATAACAGGTTTCCCCCTTCAAGACAGACCCCACGACATAAACGTATTCACAGATGACATCATTTTGTTCCTAACTTCCCCAGCTACATCACTACCTCATGCTCATACTATCCTCAATGAGTTTAGTCAGATCTCCTTCTACAAAGTCAACTTTACAAAATGACTAATTTTGGAGTTAGGTATCTCACCGCCCCTCCATTCTCAACTACAATCAGATTTTCCTACACATGGAGTAAGTCAAACATATCATATTTGGGACTACAACTAACAGCAGACCGACAGAAGTTAGCAGATGCCAACTACTTAGCCTTGATAGATAGAATAACTAAAGAAACAAAACGGTTAGCCAGAGTAGAAATGTCTTGGTCTGGCCATTTAGCCTCATTTAAAATGCTCCTACTGCCTTAAATATGTTACGTTTTTTTAACACTCCCCATCCCACTGCGTAGTAACTTCTGAGATCTTTAAACTCCATTCTTACGCAATTCAACTGGTGCTCAAAATGACCATGATGCTCTTAAAGCTCTCTTGGTCAAACACAGGCGTGCGGGGGGCATGGAATTAATAGATATCCAGGATTATTTCTGAGCCTCCATTCTCACTCAACTTAAAAATTGGTTTAATTCCTCCCCTGATATTCTTTGGAGCAGCATTGAACAGGCTCTAAGCCCAACCAAAGACTTACACTCTCTCTTGCTCCTGGATGCATGGCAACCATTCCCCATAGAACACCTCCCACCCACTATGCAAGCATCCCTGTTGGCTTGGAGGGACCTTCACAAATTACCAATTCCAACCTCTAGCAAGACAGATATCCCCATACCCTTCACTATCCTTGCACATGTGATTCCAAACTTCACAACCACTGATTGGCAGAATAAAGGCATAAAGTGGATTGTAGAGCTATACCACAACACCCTTAAACCTTTCACTGCACAATTCACCTTAATGCCCCCAGATTGCTATACATATGACCATGTTTCCCATCTCCTGTGATCCATCAAAACACACCATATATATCTTCCAGAAGTGATATGGCAGTTCTACACTACAGCCCTCACACCTCTTAAGGGTATATCCTTCTTTTACAATCTCTTCCAGCTAAAATTCAACTTTACCAAGTCCCACCTTACCGAAAATGTGAATCTGACCTAGGCATACCCATCACAGCCTCACAATGTGTACACCACTGGGAACTATCACAAAAAATAGCCTTTAGGTGGTATCTTATGCCCTTTACTGGTCAAATTCTGCCAAACCAACTCCCCATTATGCTGGAGAAATTGTGGCGCATAGGGCAACCTCCTCCATATGTTCTGGACTTGCAAACATTTGACTAGATTTTGGAATAGCATATTTTGCTCCATCTCGAGCATTACAGGGATCCTGACACCCCCCCCAATCCAAGCTTGGCAGTACTGAACATAGGCATTAAAAAATTTCCCCCTGACTTTCGCATTGTGACTACACACATTCTTCTGGTCGCTAGAACATTGATAGCAAAACATTGGAAATCTGATATAAGGCACCAAACGCTTCTAAAGTATTAGAAATTACTCAACCCCACTAAGTTTATTAATCCTTACTGGCTAGCAGATTCAGTACTAGTAAACAGTTTGATACAGAATGGAAAATATGGAAAATCTGGTTTAAAATAAATCGATGATGATAATATCCTTTGATGATAATATTTCTCATCCACTTCTTCCCGCTCAGGTAAAGGTCAGACCAATGTCTATTTCCTTTTTTTTAACCTTATTTATATCTCACCCTATGTTTTTTTTTATATAAATTTATTTTTCTTATATACATTTGATTTCTATAATATACTCAGCTATTGACACGCTGAGATTTTCATATTTTTTTTAGTATAGATCCTCTTTCGACCATTGATCTCCTACTCTCAGGTTAATGTATCTTCTGCAACTATTTGGTTCTAAAAATAGGTAATCCAAAAGCTGCTGCATATCCATATATTTGTGCCTTATGAGGATACCTTTACTTAATACATACAGCTGAATGTATATCTTTATACTTTTGCACTACTTTTGTACTACTTGTACTCTATGTTGTATTATGAAAATGTTTCAATAAAAAAACAATAAAAAAAATGACAGTCTAGTAAAATATGTCTACAATATTTATTTAAAAACAGGCCTCTAATTATATGTGTGCAAAAATATATGGGAAATCCATATGCCATCATCAAGGCAACAACTAAGAGTTGTGTTCACTTCAGAATACATATAAAGCTGGATAAATTGAGAGCAAACTATTAGGAAGCTTCTTCCCTCCTAAAAAGTATAGCAAAACCAAAAGGACGAGACCACAGCTTAAGACCTTTCATAATCATGCACCAATTCAATATAAAGATATAATCAAGATAAATAAAATAAAGAAATAAAAAATATCAGCTGCTAAGGTAGTTTACAATTAGCACAGGTGGTGCACAGTGAGAAATTAAAAACCTTTTAGATCCCTTCCATGTTCAATAGGTCTGAGTGCACTGCTAGGACATTATGCAATGTGTCATTCAAAAAATATATTGGCATTCATTTTCCTTTTCATGTAGACGGCCATAAAATATCTTCATATATAGTACATATTTCACATGTATTTTATTTCTAAAAGAAATCTGAAACACATCTATATAGTTTCTAATTACAATTTTACATGGGCTGCTAAATTTTATTTGAAAGAGTTCAGGACATTGCTTAGAGAGGGAGACTGATTTATTTAAGTCTGTCAAATATTTAATACTGAGTATCTGTTATTATTACTGCAGTCTAAAATAGAATCATCAGATGTACATATTTTTATTTATTGAAAGATAATAATTAAAATGTAAAAGTCAATTATAATTGCATTATAATACATTTTTTATTTATTATCAAAACTAAGGAAGACAGAATTACATTAGGAAACAGCAAGACAGGATGGATATCATCAATCCTGAGTCGACCAACAAGGCCATAGTAATGTCCAAGCAATTATCAAGAAAAAATAATTAACAATTAAAAATAAAACAGAAAAAAATTACAGAAGAGTCCAACAAGTATTATACATATTTGTCAAAACCAATATGTGCTGAAAGTCTCAGATAACATCCTAGTAATTATGAAGGGCCTAGTGTGCATCAAAGGGTGATCTCGGCTATGCGGGTGGTAGGAGAGGGGAGTGGGGAACTGCCACCCCAATAGGGGTCATGCTGTGGCCAAATCCACCAGTCCCCAATACCCCCTTAATAAGATTCACCGAAAGCTGCACCTGCCCGAGAGCAAAAGCTAGAAAGGCCCCAAACCTGGGTATGAGAGAGCATTAAAAAAGGGGTCAGCAAACTGAACTGACCAAGTAAGTTATTTATAAACTTCCAGGAGAGGCAGCAGGGACTCTATGACCTAAGCCAAAGAAGAGAGAACTCTTAACTAGGTTGCCTATCAGTTGGGCACAGATCCGTGCAGTAATGCTTGACGGAACTATCCTTACCGACTTAGCTTGACATTGGTCTAGGCATAGGATGATTGACGGTCGTATCTCAGGGAACAGAAGAAAGAAGAGAATAAAATAGGAAGAAGGGAAAAGAGGAAGAAAAGAGGAAACAAGAAAGAGAAAGATGATGATGGCAGGAATCGTCTGGAGTGAGGTGAGTATAAGAGTAGCACAATCGAGGTCAGAGTGGGATGGTAACTCCCACAAATGAAGCCCATGGCTCCCAAGTGGCGGTGAATGCAGCCGAGCGATCCAGGAGGACACTTGCCATTTTTTCCTGGTTCATGATCCATGAGATTTTCCTTTTAGCTAGTAGAGTTGAGACAGAGGGTTGTTTCCACGCTTTGGCTAGCGTAAGTTTGGCCCCTAGGAGGATAAAGTAAATAAGGCGTTGTGTACTCCTGGAAACTCCCTGCACCGGGAAATGAAGAAGCGCAATTAGTGGGGACATGTGAATTGAGATTTTGGATATTTTGCTGATCCAGGCAAAAATCTTGCGCCAGAACTGACGAATTCTGGGGCAGGACCACCAAATGTGTAGCATATCCCCTCTTAAATGGCAACCTCGAAAACAAAGAGGTGAGGCAGATGGAAAATTTTTAGCTAGCTTTGATGGAACCAGATACCATCTGGACATTACCTTAATACTAGCTTCCATTAGGCAAGGATTGAGGATGCCTTTGAAGGAGCGGGAGAAGTGTCTATGCCAAGTATCAAGGTTCTAGATCTTCCTCCCATGCTAGCATGTAGGGCGCCTTGGACCGTGTCGAGGATAGTGCCTTATAGATTACCGAGATTCCCCCCCTCTGCTCAGTAGTCTGGCCACACCACGTTTCGTACTCAGTTATAAGGGTCCCGTTAGGCAATGATTTGCATTTTTTATTTAAGAAGTTTGAGATCTGAGAAAATCTGAAGAATTCAGTTGATGGCATGTCCAATTTACTTACACAATATGCCTTGGAAAGTGGGCCCAAAGGTCTGAGGAAGTGTCCTATTCTGTATAGCCCTTTATCAAGCCACCACTGGAAGGCTTTAATGTCAAGGCCCGGGGGGAAAGCAGGGTTTCGGAATATGTGTGACAATGGTTCTGTGCGAGAGGTTAGTAGGTCATTAGACTTTAAGCCATCCCAAAGAGCAAAGGAGTTAGATAGTGTAGGGGAGAGGATCGGAGGACGTTGTTTTTTGGGGCTCCATAAAAGATAGTCAAGCGTGTGGAGTGGTACTGCCTGTCTCTCAATGTGGACCCAGTCAGGTTGTTCCCAGCGAGAATAAACAATCGAAAATTGAGCAAGGTGGGCTGCTTGGAAATACCGAAGCAGATTGGGGAGGCCCAGGCCCCCCTCCAATTTAGATCTAAATAAGATTGCTTTAGATAATCTATGGCCCCCTTTGCCCCATACAAATTTGATAATTTTGGCTTGGAAACGCTGTAGACGAGTTTTGTCAATTGGGATTGGAAGTGCCCTAAAATAATATAGGATTCGGGGGAGTAGTGTCATCTTTATTGTGTTAATTCTTCCTAGCCATGATAGGGGCAGCTCAGACCACCTGGTTAAGTCTGCTTCTAGTTTTTGGTAAAGAGGCGGGTAATTAGCTTGATGGAGCAGTTCAGTTCTGGGGGTTAAATTGATCCCTAAGTACGAGATCGAAGAATCGCTCCAGGAGAATTTAAAGCTGTCCCTAAGCCTGGTCAGGAAAGAATCCGGTATGTTGATATTAAGGGCCTGTGATTTGTTGTAATTGACCCTAAGGCCTGAAACCGCTCCAAAGTCGTCTAGAAGGCGGCAAATGTTAGGAAGTGAGATTAGTGGGGAAGAGACAAACATCAAAATGTCGTCCGCAAATAAAGCACATTTGTGCTGACGTGAACCGCATTGAATGCCTTGAATGTTTGGGTCTGCTCTAATAGCTATTGCTAAGGATTCGATTGCTATGGCAAATATCAATGGGGAGAGCGGACAACCTTGTCTTGTGCCTCTAAATATGGGGAAAGATTCAGAATAAAATCCCTGCAGACGCACCTGGGCTGAAGGGGTTGAGTAAAGGGCATGCATGATATTGAGGAAAGAATCTCCAAACCCCCAGCGTTGTAAAGTGCTGAAAATGTAGGGCCAGTGAACAGAGTCAAATGCTTTTTGGAGGTCTAGGGAGAGCAGGCAACCCTGTCTGGGAGAGCTTTCATCCCAGTTAGAATTAAGGAGGGAGATAATATCTATTGCACGGCGAGTCTGATCCGGACCTTGTCTCCCTGGGATGAAACCCACTTGGTCTTTGTGAATGTATAGGCTGATGAAGGAGGCCAGGCGGTCTGCAAGGATCTTAGTCAGAATCTTTAGGTCGTTGTTAATGAGAGATATAGGTCTATAGTTACTGACTGAGCTGGTATCTTTGTTTGGTTTGGGGAGAACTGTAATGTGGGCCATGTTGAGTGAAGAGTCTAATTGTCCCCCCTGTCGTAGTGCATTGAAGAAGCGAGCCATATATGGGGCAATTGTTGTAGCGAATGATTTGTAGTAGGGAATGGAAAAGCCATCCGGAACCGGGAGCAGAATGGGGTTTTAATCGGTGAATAACGGCGCATACTTCATCCGCTGAGATAGGAGCATCTAAGTATTGTCTGTGTCTGTCTTCCAATGTGGGAGTCTGGATATTATTAAGGAAGTTATCGATCGCCTTTTGAGAAGGGCCATGGTCTCCACTATACAAAGATTTATAGAAATTGTGAAATTCCTGCATGATGCGTCAGGGGTTCTGGGACAAAGTGCCACCTTGGATTTTAATTTTGGGGAGGGCTGGGGACCTAAATTTGGGCGAGAGTCTACCTGCTAGCATAGGGCCAATTTTGTCACCTTGACAATAAAATTTGGCTCTATTCCACCGTATCCATTTTTCGGCCTTGGTAGTCAGAGCTAGGTTCAATGCTGTCCTAGCGGCGTCCAATTTAGTAGTGGGGACAGAACTTGGATTGTCCTTGTGTTTTTTGGCTAATGCTGAATATTCCCTATCTAACTGATCAATCGTTGCTTTGTAAGATTTGCGAATTTGGGAGGCTATTTGGATAAGATGTCCTCTAAGCACCGCCTTTTGGGCAGCCCAAAGGCACGTAGGACCAGTTTCAGGCGTGTCGTTGGTGAGAAAATAGTTTTTGATAATGTTTTCAATCTCTGTGGCTCTGATAGGATCACTCAGGATAGATTCGTTGAGTCTCCAACGTCTGTGGGGTGCGTGGCCCACTGGGCGTTGAAGTGTCAAGACCACCATGGAGTGGTCCGACCAGACCACGTCCTTGATGTAAGCTTTGTTTGTGAGTGGGATAGAAGCTGAAGAAACAAGGATGTGGTCGATCCTTGCGAAAGATCTGTGGGGGTTGGAGTAGTGTGTGAAATCTCGCAGGGTGGGGTTTACTTCTCTCCAGATATCTATGAGGCCATGTTGGAAAAGCAACTTGGCTATTCTGAGGCTCTGTTTGGTAGGTCTGGTGAGGCGTTTTCCCAGGGGCCGTGACTTGTCCAGTCCCTGGTCAAACGCAGCGTTGGAATCGCCACCAAAAATGACTGTGCCTTCCAGCTTTGGTGTGAGAGTTTTCAATAAGTGTTGGAAGAAATGTAGTTGGCCTTTGTTGGGGGCATAGTATGAGATGAAAGAGTACAATTGGTTATCTAAATCACCCACTACAAGTATAAATCTCCCTTCCGGGTCTTTGAATACAGATTTGAGAGTGAATTTGCATCTTTTGGAAATGAAAACACCCACACCTTTAGTTTTGTCATCAGCATTGGCCAGTGCAAAAAATGGGAAATTGGAGTGAATAAATGACGGGCAGAATCTATTCGGGAAATGAGTTTCCTGTAGAAGAACTACGTCCATCTTTTGTGTTTGGAGATAATGAAATACTTTACGTCGCTTAATCGGGGAGTTTAGGCCTTGAGCATTATGGGAGGTTATTTTTAGAGGAGGTGGTATGGCAGGAGTGTTAGCCATCGAGCAGAGGTGGAGAACTATCTAGGCAACCTACAGCACTTACCATTACGTGTCCATCATGTTCAGGATAGAGTGCATACCAAACAAAGATCCCTGAGAGTGTGCGGTCCTCCAGACGGTTCCTGCAAAGATATGGGAGTGAGTAAAATGAGTAAGAGAGAGAAAAGAAAGAACGAGAGGAAAGACGGCGGACAAGAGAGTCCTCCGTGGAGTGGAGGGGACAGAACTCTCCACCGGTAAGTAAAAAGTAACCAGAAACATCCCTCTGAAAATCAGAGGACAGGCTTGTCTAGCGGAGGGCAATATGCCCAAGCAACCAGACAAGAGGGGGTGCATGAACACCACCCCAGCAGGTAGGCCTCTTGGATCGACCAACTTAGCATAACAAAAGAAAGGCACTAGCATAGCCGTAACAGGGTCACCTCCCTTCGAACCCGTAGGCAAGAGCAGGAACGCGTGGAGGTGAGTATGTTGAACGGAACGAATAACATCAATGAATGAATTACAACAAATGTTAAAACAAACAATAACATATACACTTGGATCTCTGGGGAATAATGGATACCGGGAGTAATGAGCGGGATACAAAGCGGGTTGGGAGGCAGCGTGGGGAACAGGGGTCTAGGGTGACAATCGATCAGATAGCTATAGCTAAGCAAAGGGGCAAATCCCTTGCAAAAAAAAAAAAAAAAGGGGTAATGGGCATGTAGACCCCCTTTCCTCAACTCCACTTCGAGGGAAGAAGAGGAAGAAGCGAGGAGGGAGAGAGTTTGAAGGCGTGAGTAGAGAAGGGGTTTAGCAGTTTCTTCCCTAACTTGTGACCCTCATGACACCGTCTTGGTTGAAGTAATTGGGAACTCAGAGTATGAACAGTTCATGAGGCACATGTGGGGGTTACAGTCCTATCAAGGAAGTTCCTGAGAAAGGTGGAAGAGAAGGTTGGAGGGTCAGGGTCTGACCGGACGTCAGAATCAGGGGGGAACGGTTTCCTTAGACTTCTTAGATCTCGCAGATTCCCAAACCGGAGTCAGCGGGCTGGTTGGAAGTTGTCTTTTCGCTGAGGTATGATGTTGAAGGTTAGGTTCTTGGCTGATGAGGCCTAGGTGGAGTAAGAGTTTTTCTCCCTCTTGCAGGGAACCAAAGGTGTACGCTTTGCCTTTCAGCAGGAATTTAAGTTGAAACGGAAAAAGCCACCAGTACTTGATTTCCTTGTCCATCAGGACTTGAAGTAGCGGTTTTAAAGCTCTCCTCTTTTGGATAGTCGATGGAGATAAATCCGCAAAAATTTGCAAGTGGTGGCCTTGAAATATGATTTTGGGTGTGGTTCTCGATTTCCGCATTATGTCCTCCTTGACTGAGTAAAAGTGAGGCTTGACCACTATGTCGCGGGGGAGACCGTCAGCTCTAGGTGGTCTGAGCGCTCTGTGAGCACGATCAAGCTCCAATCTGTGTTGTGGTGTGTCAGGGAGCATGGTCTGAATAAAAGATCTAATGGTGTCGGGAACATCTTTGTATGATTCAGGGAGCCCCCGGACTCTAAAGTTGTACCTCCTATTCCTGTTTTCGAGGTCGTCAATTTTCATATTGGCAGTCTCTAATTGGTCCTGCAGAATCTGTATGCAGGTTGAGTTTTGATTAGTTCTGGCAATAGTGGATTCCAGATGTGTTTCAACAACATCTATGCGGGTACCTATTTGCTGCAGGTCAGCTTTAATGTCGCTTGTTATCTTGTGTGCAGTGTGCTGCAGAAGTTCTGCAAACTTGGCAAAGAGATCTGTCACATTAATGTTCTGCAATAGGCCCGGATCCCCAGGCTGTAGTTGTGGGTGAGACTGGGGGGGCCTGCCTCCATGGGGGAGAAGTCCAGGCCTGCCAGGGTGTGTTCTATGAGAGAAGCAGTGGACGCCGGAGAGGACGGATCCGGAGGAGGGATGCCAGCAGAGGGGTCAGGTTGTAGTAGGGAAGGGGATGCAGGTACATGTGAGCTGGGAAAGGAGGGCATGCAGGGCTGAGCTGAGTGGTGAGGGACCGCCGCCATATTGGCTGTCTCTGACTGAGATTGGGCGGCTTCAAATGCAGGCTTCAGGTTTCTCCTTACCGCTCCTGAGTACATCTGGTGATTCCCTGAGGTGTCTGCTGCTCGTATGGGGAGATCCAGGTGAAGATATCCTAAAGATGTGCCGCAATAGAGGCCTGAGCTGCTGAGGCGGGACGGAGCACCCGGACTACATGTCCATTTTAGGTGCCTCCGCGCATGCGCCTAGCGTGCGGGCTTTGCAGAGCTAAGTTAGGCCGAGATATGTGGGGGGGTGAGAGAGTCCCCCTACTATGCCTCCTGATGTGTCTGAATGTTTGCCTGAAGTGTACAGGCTCCCGGGCGGAAGTTACTGTCCGTGTAGGCCAAAGCCGGGGCCTCGATTTGGACGGGCGGCCGGTCGGAGCGCACCGGCCGCGGAGGGGGGCCGCGTCCGCCGGCGAAATTAAGGTGGCTGTTTCCTGTGGTGACTGGCAGTCACCCACCTGTGATTGCGGTCGCCGCCTGAAGCTGGATCGGGCGTAAAAGCCGATCTCTGTCCGTGTAGGCCCAAGCCGGGGCCTCGATTTTAATGGGCGGCCGGACCGGCCGCGGAGGGATGCCGCTTCCGCCGGCGAAACTCAAGTGGCCGCTTCCTGAGGTGACTGGCAGTCACCCTCTTGTGTTTTTGGTGGCCGCCTGGGGACGGATCGGGTTCCAAGGCGAAAATTAGTACCGCACTGCGGGAGCTGTGAGGAGACGCAGCTACTTCCTGAGGCGCCCGACCGGAAGTCCCCACAATTACATATATTTTAAAGAAAAATGTATCACAATTAAAATTGGAACTCCAAGCAGATAAATATCAAATCATGCAGGTATGTGTCCATTTGAAAATAAAACATTGTTTGTATAAAACAACTAGTGTAAGTACCAGAAGAGCTCAGACTTGGAGAAAGAAATGCTACAAATATCATGGAGATAAAAAGGAGAGCAGCGTGAAAGAGATGTACTAATTAATTTGCTGCTTCTCCCTCTCCATCCAGTCACAGGCTGGGTGGTAGGGAGAAAACCTACTTACTACAGTAGAGAAAGGTCTGGGTACCACTCTGTTTCTTCTGTGTAGCATAGCTGTGTAAACAAGAATAAATGGACAGAAATACAGTACAAATCTATTGTAAAATATGTATTTAGATATTCGTCTGAAGTTCAGCTTTAAGGAATGTACATAGAGTTATTTAAACAGAGAGAAAATGTAGCTTGTAATGGGCCCCCTGAAATGGGGGGTCATCTATATGTAACAAAATAGTTTTTGTTTTATTGTTGGTTTTAAAAAACTATTACTAATATAGTGGAGTCTGGTTTTCAAAAGACTCTCAGAGATTCTAATAACAATTAGGGTTGAACCCACTGTACTTGCATTTGGCATAAGGCAGATTCAAATGAAGTTCGGGGCTGAATACAAACCCAATTTAAGTCAATGGGAGCTGAATGTTGAAAAACAATAATGACAGTTTTCTAGGCTAATAAGCGAGGGAATGTAAAAACAAAAAATACATCGGGGGCTGGGCACTGCCCTAGGAACATGTACCAAAGCAAAGCAAAAATATGTATTTTTGAATGTAGTTTGGCAGAGAGTAGGGATGAGCCGAACAGACAAAAAATTTGTGTGAACACCATTTAAAGTCTATGGGACACAAACATTAAAAATCAAAAGTGCTGGGGGGCGGAGTCTGCCGGCGTCCAAGATGGCCGCGATCTAGAGGAGCTCCGTCCACAGCGGGACTACAACGGCTAATACCGAGCCTTACAACCCTCATCCAGTGCCCACAACGCGGCGTTCTGACTCCCCAAGCACCCCGGAGCAGAATTCGGCCATGACCAGACGGAAAACCGGGCTATCCCGGCCCCAGAAGCTGACGGAATTCTTCCCGCCGGGGCCTAAGCAAAATGGCGCCGGAGCGTCAGCCCCACACGCCTCACAGGCTGCAGCACACACGCCGCCGCTCTCTACAGAGCAAAAGACACACAAACGGAGGACACAGCAGAGGGGCTCTGTATCACCACCAGCTACACCATCATCAGGCAGTCCAGAAAAAACGAGGGTGAGGATGGATGCAGCGGACAGAGATATGGAGGTGAGCTCTGCACATGATTCTGGGGATGACACTAGGGAACTCCCTGACTCCATTGAACAGTTTCCCACTACCAACCAGCCAGTTATGGACACAGTCCTTAAAGAGATGCTAGTCTCCCTAAGAAGCTCTTTGCACTCTGATATGGTCTCCTACATGCACTCACTGAGCAAAGACATACACGCAGTAACAGACAGAGTCTCTCATGTGGAGAACAAGATGGGTCAATTCGCAGCCACTATAAACGCCCTGGTTGACGCTAATGAGGACAATGAAAACGACATAGAAAGCGTTAGGGCCAAGATGGCGGACATGGAGGACAGGGCCAGAAGAAACAATGTTAAAATACGCGGGATACCGGAATCGGTCCTGCAACATGATCTAAGAGACTATGCAAACCAAATGTTTTCTAAGATCCTGCCAGAAATGTCCGCCCTGGACTTTACGGTGGATAGAATACATCGCCTTCCCAAACCAGCCCCCCTCCCCACCACTGTTCCCAGAGATGTGATATTGAGGCTGCACTTCTACCACACCAAAGAGAAACTAATGCAAGTGTACCGCCAGAGAGACAACATCCCATCGCCATATGCGGAGCTGCAGATATTCGCTGATCTCTCCCAATACACTCTCCAGAAGCGCAGAAACCTTAATACTATTACCAAGGCTCTTAGGAACCACAAGCTGTCCTACAAATGGGGGTTCCCTACTAAGCTTATTGTCACTAAAGATGGAAAAGACTACACCATGGATTCCATGGCCAAAAGTCTGGCACTACTGGATTCCTGGGGCATCATCCCTGAGAAGGAAACCCCGCCTTCTGCCTCATCCAGCAACAACACCCAAGACACGGGCTGGCGCACTGTTAATCCTAAGAACGCCCGCACCCACAATTAACGTGGGTTGGTTACACACAGATCATCCTTCCCGCTGTGGGGAGACTCATATGCCCACTGATCGGCTCTCCTAGTTGTTGGTCAGAGGGACCACCTCTCCCCCACCGAAATATGAGCGGCCTTGTGCCGCACCCAATCCTTCTTACCCAGGTTGGGCTATTCGCCCTGGTTATGTTTTACCTGTGTTTACCAGGTCACTTACCCCCTTTCTTTTACAGTCAAGAACTTTGTTACATCTACCAAGTGTTCCAGTACCCCACGCTGACTACCACCAGGAATACCGCCGCAAGAAGTACAAGAACCCGGAAGCCACCAACAGTAAGTCCCGCACTGTATACCCGCTGCACTCACCACTCACTAGACAGCCACAATGGTCGTTAAAATTCTAACTATCAACACCAAGGGTCTCAACCACCCGGCCAAACGGAGATCACTGTGGAGGGAGGCTATTCAAAACAAATGCGACATAGTGTGCGCACAAGAAACTCACTTTGACGACAGGTCACCACCTAAATGCTCCCATCCTAAATTCCCGCACATGTTTTTTGCGAACACCTCTTCTAAGAAACGAGGTGTCCTGATCGCCATTAAAGACACAGTGGCTTTTAAACTCCAGAAGGTCATTTCAGATCAACAAGGGCGCTACATTATTCTAACTTGTGATATCAACAACATCACCTACACGGTGGTTAATGTCTATGCCCCCAACGCCAGGCAAATACGTTTTTTCCACAGAGTAATGAGGAAGCTTCAGGAGGAAAGGAAAGGAAGACTGATCATCTGTGGAGACTTTAACATTACCCCAGACCCAACGATGGACCTGTCCTCTACTCCGAAACGAGCACCTCCATCATTAAAAGCAACTTTAAGATCTTATGAACTTCATGATATCTGGAGATGCATTAATGCTACTGAAAAGGACTTTTCCTTTTTTTCTAATGTGCACAAGTCCTATAGCAGGATTGACCTATTTTTAGTTGACAGGTCAACACTTTTTCAATGTAAATCGGCTACTATTAATACCATTACGTGGTCAGACCACGCATCGGTATGTTTGGTGATAGAGGATCACTCCAGACAGGGTCCTCCCTTGGTCTGGAGGGTCAATCCTTCTTTGCTCCAAGACAAAGGTATTAGAGACTCTATAGAGAGCAGTATGACGGAATTCTTCTCGATTAATGCACAATCAGTTTCCAATCCTAGCATAACTTGGAATGCCCATAAGGCTTTCATTAGAGGTTTGTTAATCCAACAGGGGGCAAGACTCAAGAGGAGAAGGCAACAGCAGGTCGATAGCTTGATGCACCAAATAGAAACCCTAGAACAACAAAACAAAAACTCCACCTCCCGCACTCTAATAGAGAAGATTTCCCTTGTGAGAAATGACTTGAGACGACTGTTTATGGACGACTTTATCAAAGCTAATAGAAGACTTAAACTAGCTTATTACACTAGTGGCAACAGAGCAGGTAAGCTCTTAGCCAACAAACTCAAAGATCATAGACACAAAACCCAAATACCGTTTATTATCCACCCTACTACGCATGACAGGAAGTTTCACCCACAACAAATAGCAGACGCTTTTAGTGCTTATTATAGCTCACTATATAACATCAAAGAGGACCACACGACTACCCAACCCACGAAGGACTCTATACAAGAGTTCCTGAAACTCATAGACTTACCTACACTAACCGCAGAGCAACTAGAATCTCTAAACACCCCAATACTGGTAGAGGAAATTAAACGGATCATCCAAACACTCCCCCCCAACAAATCACCCGGACCTGATGGGTTCACGGGTGAGTACTATAGAACATTTCAAGATATCTTAGCGCCACACTTGGCGAATGTGTTCGAAGCTGCTGTTGCCTCCGCCTCCTTCCCCCCAGAGATGATTCAGGCCATGATCGTAGCTATACCCAAGCCGGGCAAGGAACCTGACGCACCTCAAAATTTTCGTCCTATATCATTGCTGAATAATGATGTTAAAATTTATGCAAAACTGATCGCATCCAGATTGATGGACATAATGCCTTCCCTCATCAATGTGGATCAGTCAGGATTTACAAAAGGCAGGCAAACTGCGGATGCCACCAGGAGACTGGTGAATGTTATACACATGTGCGGGGTTAACCGAACGCCTTCTCTGCTCCTAGCGTTGGACGCAGAGAAGGCGTTCGACAGGATTCATTGGGATTTCTTGTCCACAGTGTTGAAAAAATTTGGCTTCATGGGCTCTGTCTTTAACGCAATAATGGCACTTTATTCCTGTCCGTCAGCGCAAGTATACATCTCAGGGGTCCTGTCCACTCCGTTCGATATTTCGAACGGAACCAGACAGGGGTGCCCCCTCTCTCCGTTAATCTTCAATCTACTAATGGAACCACTAGCTGCCTACATTCGTTCACATCACGGCATATCAGGTATCAAAATAGGAGGTAAGGAACATGTCATTAGTCTATTTGCGGATGACATCATTCTGATGCTCTCCAACCCAACCACCTCTCTTCCCCAAGTTTATGATGCCTTGCTCCTTTTCAGTAGTGTATCATACTATAAAGTCAACGAAACCAAATCATACATCCTAAACTTAGGAACCCCCGATGAAGAGTGTGGCAAACTCAAACAGAGGTTCCCGTTTACATGGAAGCCAGAGGGTATTAAATACCTGGGCATCACTCTTACTCCCACAACTGACGGTCTTATAACTGCAAACTACACACCGTGCTTGTCTACCTTACCGCACAAACTTAAAAAAATAGCTCTCACCAAACTGTCATGGCTGGGCAGACTCGCTGCATTCAAAATGCAGATCCTTCCACAAATATTATACCTATTTAGAACGCTGCCCATACCATTACCTAATTCATACTTCCGCTCTCTCCAATCCGTAATAAACACTTACCTGTGGGCTGGGAAGAGAGCTCGTTGTGCTTTCAGTAAATTAATCAAGCATAAACTAGCAGGTGGAATAGGTCATGTACTTATACAGGATTACTACTTCGCGTCAATCCTAACACAACTACAACACTGGTTTAGAAAAGACTATACCAACCTTTGGACAGACCTGGAAAGTTCTCAGGTACCTAAAGGTATTCTTAAAAACTTTCTCATGACTGCCCACATCACCAAGTCACTCCACAAGAAGCTTTCGCCGCCAATACTGGCCTCAGTGAGAGCATGGACCCACCTTTGCGGAGTGCGGGAATGGGGCGGCAAAACTACGCCGCTAGACCTCCCGC
This sequence comes from Lithobates sylvaticus, assembly GCA_028564925.1. Lineage (NCBI taxonomy): Eukaryota > Metazoa > Chordata > Amphibia > Anura > Ranidae > Lithobates > Lithobates sylvaticus. Next base: position 521,041,286 of record CM053026.1, read on the forward strand.
TCTCCGCACTAGAAAACATTATACCAGACCTCAATCTCGCAAGCTGGGAGACCAAGGGTATTCACAACGTCAAAGACATATTAGAAGACAGAACGATTAAAAAATTTGCCCAACTTAAACAAGATTTCCAACTCCCCCATACAGAGACTTTAAAATATTTACAAATAGCTCATCTCGTCACCACACAACCCCTCCCCACCATAGACTTACCAATCAAGTTGGTTAGTTTCTACCAGACCCCTACAGATAAGGACAAGGGCATATCACTAATATACCATAGCCTACAAGAAAAGAAACTGTGCACCAAGTCACCTACAATGTTAGCATGGGAAAAGGATCTAGAAAAAGACTTCCCAATCACTCAGTGGGAAAGGTCCATTAGATTAACGCACGCCTCCACTAAGAGCACTAACTTAGGGGAAATGCAACAGAAAATACTCCTAAGATGGTACCTGACTCCCCATAGACTAGCTAAGATTTTCCCTGGCACCTCCTCGTCCTGCTGGAGGCGCTGCGGAAAGACCGGTACACTGATTCATATTCTATGGACCTGCTCCCACTTGCATAAAATATGGCAATGGGTGGAGGACCTAATGTCGACCATAATTAAAACTCCACAAAGACTATCTCCAGAAATGGCACTACTATCCATGGAGCTAAATTCCATCCCAACACAGTATAGGACTATTGTCTCCCACATTCTGATGGCCGCCAGATTGTCTATTTTAAGGTACTGGAAATCCACTAACGTCCCAACTCCCACAGAAATTATCCAAACCATTAATACTAATAGCTCCTTTGAAATTATGCACGCTTCCTCCCTGGGGAAATACACTATCACACAGGAATTATGGGCTCCTTGGAATGATTGGTATGATAAATGAAGAATGAGAACTTAGCGTCTCCTGGAACCAGCTACCCTAAGCATTCAAAATCTTGACTGTAAGGTTGTTTTACTGTTTTCACTGTTCTACTACCCTATTCCTATCTCTCACCCCCCCTCCCTTTACCCCCCCCACTCCCCCCCCCCCACCCGCTCTTTCCATGACCTATACCCTTCACCATCCCATCCACAGCTCTCTTAGAGGGCAAACTCGATAGTTTGACTTGAATCACCCTATCAAACCTAATGCCTAAAACTGGTAATTGTTAAAATATAGGACATAGTTTGCTACCTCTTGATGTGATAGCCGGGGCGCTCTCTTCCCGTGGCGGGTGGGCCCTTTCACCTCTGGGCACAGTGTGTCCCCCTTAGGGGTGCCCGGGGGGGGTCTCGCTTGGTTGCGGGTGGAGACGCCATATACGGCGGACCATCTCTCAGCTTCAGAACTTGGTCATCCAACTCTAAACGCATAAATAAGAAGGTATAGTCAATTTGTTTCTGGTTTTCTCTGTATTGTTAATGCACTGCGCTGCATCTTTGTTATTCCCCTCTACATCTGTATGCACTTTTGAAAATTCAATAAAAATCTATTGTTTAAAAAAAAAAAAAAAAATCAATAATAAAAAAAAAAAAAATCAAAAGTGCTCATTTTAAAGGCTTATATGTAAGTTAATGCCATAAGAAGTGTATGGGGACCTGGGTACTGCCTAGAGGAGGGAACATGTATCAATGCAAAAAAAAAAGTTAAAAAAAGACGCTTTTTTAGGAGCAGTGATTTTAAGAATGCTTAAAGTGAAACAATAAAAATAAAATATTCCTTTAACTATCGTGCCTGGGGAGGTCCCCTTATGCCGCGTACACACGATTGGACTTTTCGGCCAGACTTTCCAGCGGAGGTCCACTGGACTTTCCGAACGTGTGGACTTGCCCACACATGCCTGGACTTTTCCAGCGGACAATCCGCCGGAGTTTTGGCGGAAGTCCGTGGGACTTTTGAAATGAACGGACTTGCCCCACACACGGAGTAAAGTCCGTTCATTTAGAACGTGACTCAAGGTAGACGGGACTAGCGAAGGAAGTGAATGCCGCCATCGATCGGCGACATTGACACCTCGCTAGCCCCGTCACCTGGTATGGATTTAAAGGGGAGTCCCTACGCCGAAAAAAACGGCGTGGGGGTCCTCCCCAGATCCATATCAGACCTTCTTTCTTCATCCAATGTTGACACGGCGCTATCTCCTCTTCTAATGGCTCAGACGTGCTGTGCTGTGACTTATATAGGAACAAGGGGCAGGGCCACCGAATCATGTCACATTATGATGTTACAGTCCCAGCATCCTCCGGGACTGTGACATCACCTCGCTCGCACCCCCTTACCTGACCGGCCAGGCTGCATGCTCGGATAAGGGTCTGATATGGATCTGGGGAGGACCCCCACGCCGTTTTTTCGGCGTAGGGACTCCGCTTTAAATCCATACCAGGTGACGGGGCTAGCGAGGTGTCAATCTCGCAGAGCGGGACGGCAGCATTGACTTCCTTCGCTAGTCCCGTCTACCTGGAGTCACATTCAAAATGGACGGACTTTACTCCGTGTGTGGGGCAAGTCCGTTCATTTCAAAAGTCCAGCGGACTAGCACACAGACAGCCGAGTCCAGCGGACAATTTTAAGTCAAAACTTCTGACTAAGTCCGCTGGACTTTTGGGAAGAAAAGTCAGCCGAAATCTAAAGTGCTCATTCGAAAGGCTTATATGCAAGTTATTGTCATAAAAAGGGTATGGGGACCTGGGTCCTGCCCCAGGGGACATGTATCAATGCAAAAAAAAGTTTTAAAAACTTCAGTTTTTTCAGAAGCAGTGATTTTTTTAATGAAACAAAGTGAAACAATAAAAATTAAATATTTCTTTAAATATTGTGCTTGGGGTGTCAATAGTATGCCTGTAAAGTGGCACAGTTTTCCAGTGTTTAGAACAATACCACAGCAAAATGAAATTTCGAATGGAAAAATAAGTAATTTAAAACGGATCGTGGCTCTAATAAATTGTCAAATCTCGGCAATATAGATAAAACTCACTGAAAAAAACAGCAAATGGCGTAGGGGTCCCCCATGGCTTCCCAGTGGCGTCAGAGGGGGTTGGGGTCATCGTCACCGGGTGACCCCACCCTTAGCTTTATAACAGCTGTCACCAATGGGAAGCATCACTTGGCGGGAGCCTCCCATGGAGACAGAGGTGTTGCGCTCATATGCGGTGTGATAGAAGATGAATGGACATCGCTTCACTGTCTCCTGGGATCTGGTGTCATTGATCCCAGAGTCAGTGCGGGCATCTTCCGAAATCTCGCGAGATTTCGGCCACATCTTCCGACATTTTTTTATTTTTTTGCATGGTGGGCCATCTAAAGTCCCTGTGGGTGTTTCACATGCCCACAGGCAAGATGGCCCCCAGCACTAAAGAAGAAGACGAGGAACTTCATCGGACGAAAACCGGCGGCGATCGAGATGGAAGATGGAACAGGTGAGTCCCCTAATAAAGGTAAGCACACTGTCTTTTTTACCATTTTTGAATTTTTTTTGGGCAAGGGTTGTGGGGATGAGGCCCTTGTACACATCAACAAGGGGACAAGGTGCTTTGGGGGGACCCCAAACCCCCCTACCCATGTTGAGGGCATGTGGCCTGGTACGGTTCAGGAGGCGCTCTCTCGCCCCACCTTTTCATGTGGCCTGCCAGGTTGCGTGCTCAGATAAGGGTCTGGTATGGATTTTGGGGGACCCCTACGCCATTTTTTTTATTTTGGTGCGGGGTTCCCCTTAAAATCCATACCAGACCTGAACGGCCTGGTGGGGATTTTGGGGGGGTCTCCACGCCATTTTTTAAAATAAATTTTGGTGTGGGGTTCCCCTTAATATCTGTACCAGACCCAAAGGGCATGGTAATGGACTGGGGGGAACACGCCATTTGTTTCAATATTTTTTTTATGTATATTGCCGGGATTCGGCAATACATTACAGTCGCAAGCAATTTTAAATTACATTTTTTCCTTTAGAAATGTCATTTTGCTGCGGAACTGTTATGAACATGGGAAAAATGCACTACTTTACAGTAGGAATGGACGAACCTTCAGGTCTGGTATGGATTTCAAGGGGAACCCTGCGCCAAAATTAAAAAAAAATGGCCTAGGGGTCCCCCAAAATCCATACCAGACCTTATCTGAGCACGCAACCTGGCAGGGCACACGAAAAGAGGGGGGATGAGAGAGAGCGCCCCCCTCCTGAACCATACCAGGCCACATGCCCTCAACATGGGGAGGGTGCTTGTATATATATATATATATATATATATATATATATATATACTAGACTGTATATATATATATATATATAAAATACACTGCCTGCATGCCACTAACTAAGCTGCCTAATCTTGCTTCATTTATTACACTATACGGTAGCCAAATTAAAAATGTCAGATGAAACAAGGCAGAAATATTTAAAGACACGTGGTACATTATGTAAGCGTTTGCAGGCAATTGCATTTTTTATCCAGAAATTACAATTACAGTTTATAATGTCAGACAAATGAGACAGAAATATAACAGGAGACATGCTGCACAGCAAAGGCCAAATTTCAAGAGGCAGAGCTGAGAAATTTTTAATCTTAAAAAAAAAAAAAATCAGAGACCTAAAGTGGAAAAATTACAGAGACATGCTGTGCATCATGTAAGTCTTTGTAGTAGGCTTATTTGAAGAGGAAAAAAGGTAATGCTAATGGTGGCATGAGATGACAATGGATGTCAGGTTTGCAGTGGTGGTAGGGGATGGTAATTGTGGCAGTCCTGCAGCAGTGGCAAGACATGGTAATGGTGACAGGCTAGTAGCAGTGGCAGGAGATGGTAATGGTGGCAGGCCTGCAGCAGTGACAGGAGATGGTAATGGTGGTAGGCCTGCAGAAGTGGCAAGAGATGGTAAGAGGCAGTGATAGTGGCAGGTCAGCAGCTTGGGTATTTCTGTATAGTAGTATAGTATAGTCATGTTTTGGGGGCCTGAGTCAAAAAAAGTTGCAGCCTATCATGCATAGAAGATATATTATACAAGCTGTGGCCTTGCTGACTACATTTTGAATGTGTTTCTATATCTGTGAAGTTAGATATAAGATGCAGTAGCTTGTGTTTGTTTGATAAATATATCTAATTCATGGTGTTTATATTTATTGTAGGGAGTTGTGATTCATGATCAGGACAGGGGTCTTTTGCTAATTGATCAATTGGAACCTCTTTATTTTGGAGACTGAAACATTGCAAACAGATGTTCTGAAATTGTACATTTAAATGCATACTGTTAAGTTTGAGAACAATTTAATATGCTGAAAGTATTTTAATTATATGTTTTAATAGTATGGAACAACTGCCTAATTTTTGAAGACTCGTGAAACCCGCTATACTTTCACTTAGAAAAAAAATATTCTTAATTGAGAATTTACAATGAATCATCATTATCTCCTATGGGACATTTCACAAACAGAATTAGATAAAGTTAACAAGTATTTTTTTTTTTTTAAACATAATAAACTTTTTATCAGATTTTGCCTAGCTTTGGAACTAAAATAAGCACAAACTAATTTTAGCTGTCCAAAGGCTATTTTGCTGTAAATACTAAAATAAACTAATATCACCAGTAAACATATGCAATGTACAGTTATGTGTACTCTATGTACAGTTTTGCTTTGTGCATGGCAAAAGTATTTGTTCTGCAAGTTACAAATCAAGTACTAACAGATGAGCTATTTGTACCTAAATCACTATTTCATCGAGGGAAGGAAACACTGTGGGATGGAACAATATGAAATTTGAGAATTAAAAAGAACACATGGGGTGATGCACTGCCAATGACAGTCAGTGTTTTCTGTACAAGCTTTATGGAACTTTAAATCCTGAATTCAGCTTGCGTTAAAATATAAATATGGATTTTCCAACAGCTCTTAAAGAAAGTAAATCCAGCTGCTACAGTCAACTGCAGATTTGCCTACTCACCAATACAGTGCCAGTTCTTTTCTTAGGGTGTCAAGGCTTGTCCCCCCATTCCTCCCCAGCCCTAGATTCATAATTATCACACTCTGCAGAATTTAGGAACTTCCTTCAGAATAGAGTGAATATGACCTGTGACTTACCTTTTAAAATACAGACACAATTAGGTAGATTTTTATTGTTCACAATTATTATTATTTTTTCCTTTTTATGCTCCTGTCTGAATGACCATTAAAAGTCAAAACACAGTTAGTACATTTTCAAATATTGGACATCTTAATAATTTGTCTATTAATTATTTGATTTGATTTAATGTCTGTTGCCAGTGAACATTGATCTTCACTGGTGATCAACCATGCGTATCATTATATAAGGGAAAATGAAGTAACCAGATATCAAATGGATAAAGTAATGTTTGCTTTTCTCCTACTTTTAGTCTTCGAGCATTTTAATATAGCCATCAAGTAAAGCAATACATTTCTTGTGGGTGTGCTTTTTTTCCATGTGTTCATAACAGCAGCCTATTGTGTCAGGTATTCGTTTTTCTATCTATTTATTCCTAACCTAGGTAGACTTTTTACAGAGCACTGACTTTAAAGAATACAACTTGAAATGTTGGAATAAAAAATGCACTGAGGAGCAAATTATGGATCCACGTAGACTGAACTCTTGACAGCCATGACAGAGCTTTGATTTTCATGTGGTATTTTGAAATTGAATCATTTGACTCAACGGAGTTATTGCTTCTATAAATTTTAAGAGCAAAATGTTAAGTTTCCCCCATGGGAAACAAAGAAAGAAGTCACTGCCAGTTTAGCAAGGTAGCCAAAATTTAATGAGAATATGCATAAGTTTTAGCAATGTTTTTGGACTTTTACTCTTTCCAACTATTAAATCAAAATGCCTCTAACCATCTTAGTTCTTCATTCACTTTATAATAAGATTGTCAAAAATATATTAAAATGAGTAATCCTAGCAGCAGTTGTATCCATTTTGAGAAAATTATGTTTCTTCCTAATTAATGAAAAAGCTTAATATGATGAAATATTTATAGTGATCTACTTGAGTTGCATCAGTGAAAGTCAAATGTTTTTAAGATTGGAAGGTTTTGATCCACTCAGACTAAGAGGGGGAAATTAACTTGGATGTGGCTCCTAAACAACTGATTCCATATGGCTATTTGTGAATAAAAATATATATTGCAAGAATTCTGGATGTTTTAGCTTATAATAAAACAAGCCACACAAAACTTCAGCTAATGGTATATCTTCATAATCTAGGTCTCTGACACAGGGTCTACAGTATGTTCAGCTTTAGAATTCAAAAAATCATTAGTTGCACACTTGTTGTGGGTACATTTTAAGGTGGCAAAGCTGAAGTATCAGTGTCAAGAGATGGATGCAGTCATAGGTATTTATTTCCAAAAAAGGTTCCCTTTAGGACCCAGCCAATTAACCTGGAAAGAGCTGTACATTACTCCTTTGGGAAAACTTCCCATCACTCCATATTATTTTTGGTTTTAGTAAGATAAAAAAATAAGACAGGAAAATGTGCTGCAGTATTCCTCTGCCTACTCACCTGGGCTGATGTCCACCATATTTTTAATTTCTATTTATTTTTCTTTTTATTTATGATTTTCTATTCTTTTTTTTTTTTTTTTCTGTCTTATGTATGCTGAGTGGATTTCCTAAAAACTGAACTATCACTTACTGTTTCAATCCGTTTTAAAGCCATAGTAAACCGCTGGGTGTTTTTTTTTTCTAACCTGAAAGGTAATGTCATATATGCAATGCATATTAGCACATTATGTTAAATTTACCTGAAAACAAAGCCTTCCAGCACCGTGCTGTCACTGCTGCAGGTGCTTTCATCTTCACCAGTGCTCGCTTAGGAAATATTTACAGTAGCTATAGGTAAACCTTATTATAGGCTTGAAATCAATAGGAAATGAGGTGTGTGGTTCCAAATCTAGCCGACTCCAATCTGGGAAATCACCGACCAGCAGGACAGATCTAATGGTAGATTTTCACTCCATGCATCAGATAAATCAATGGTAGATGGCGTGGATCCAAGCGATAAGATTCTCCAACCTAGGTGTGGGCAAACTCCAGGAGGCTTGATGCAAATGTTCAAATGTCCCAACACCTGTTTTCAGATTGCTTTTCCTCTGAATTAGCTCTGAATTACCAGCAAGTGACTTTGCAAAGTCACTTGCTGGTAATTCAGAGCTAATTCAGAGGAAAAGCAATCTGAAAACAGGTGTTAAAACTTCAGGAGATAAGCCCTCATTATCCAACAATCTCAAAAGCACTGACAGACCCGTACCTGAATACTTTGGGACATTTGAACATTTGCATCAAGCCTCCTGGAGTTTGCCCACACCTAGGTTGGAAAATCGTATCCCTTGGATCAACGCCATCTACCATTGATTTATCTGATGCATGGAGTGAAAATCTACCATTAGATCTGTCCTGCTGGTCGGTGATTTCCCAGATTGGAGTCGGCTGGATTTGGAACCACACACCTCATTTCCTATTGATTTCATGCGTATGTGCGTTGCACATCTGGTAAGAGTATTTCATCTATTTTTGGTGGAGGACATCACTTTAAGAAATATTTGAATGATGATCTATGGTCACCCGGGTGTTACTCTAGAATCAGTTATTCACTTTAATCACATTGTCTTGCATTGACAAGATATGAACTTTTGCTCATTGATTTATTGTTTATATTGAGTTTCTCATTTATTTATTTTTATTCAATTTTTGTTTGATGCGCTGCACTTTTTCACTATTTATATTGCATTTTTAAGGATTCGTGATTGGCCTTTTTTGTGTTCAGCTTGCACTAATTTATTTTACTTTATTTTATTTTATTTGGGTTTGCGCTGAATGCTTCACATATTTATTATAGGCTTACCTATAGTCAGAGATGGGAGTTTACTTCCACTTTAAGTGTTTAACAAATATTGTGACACACTGTATATAAGGAGATTTCCAAGGTGCTGTTGTACTTTACATATTTTGTTATTGGTTCTGTGGTTTTGACTTTAAATCAATAATATTCATATAGAGAAAGCAGTCGCCTTAAGCCAGGTACACATGGGCCGAATGTCGGGAGACTTTTGCCGGTTTAAAAAAAAAAAAAAAGCCAACATTCAGTCGGTCTGTCCGACAAAAGGAGCGGCTTCTGTCGGACGAACATGTTGGAAAACCATCAACCGACCGATTCTCGATCAGTGCCCTCAGTCAATGGCGGAGAGCAGTGATCAGAGTGTTCTGGCAGGGGGGCCGTCCCCCTGTCAGAACAAAACAGCTCAGTTGGGGGAGATCGCTGTACTTACTTTGCTTAATGAGTGCAGTGGCTCCGACTGGAGTTGACAGTTTTTTTTTTCGTTCAGCCACTGGGTTGAACAGAAAAAAAAATAATGATGTATGCCAGGCTTTAGCCTCCCAAAATCTTTCTAAAAGAACAGTGATAATAAATTAAAATAATGCATTGTAAAATCTAAAGTGTATGTTAGTTGGTGGAAACAAGTTTGACAGAAGTTTAATATGGTTTGGTAGTATTGTTTTAATAGTAAAAAAAAAACACTTTGGCATGCTAATTCAATCCTAATGCAAATGACAAGTATACAATGACTATGTCATGCTCCATCTACTAAATTCTCTAGATTCCAATCCAATCACGTATTTGAAGGATGTTGTGTAAAAACAAGTCCAATCCATAAATGCCCCACCATGCAACACACAGGATCTGCTACTTATGGCTGGTACCAGAAACCACAGCATACCTTCAGAGGTCTAGTGAAGTCTATGCCTCAACAGGGCTGTTTTTGTAGAAAAAGGGGGATCTACTCAATGTTAGATGGGGTACAAAAAAGGTAAATAAACCAAAGAATCTTTATGAAAGTGATGATGTTTTTGGACAGTAAGGGCAGAGGCTTGAGGCATTATACATGATGCCCAAACAATCTCTAATCCTTGCTTGCACATTGCAACAATGAAAATGCAGATTCATAAAAATGAGTTGTTGGAAATGAGAAGTCCTCCAATTATGAGTGCTAGAATTCATCAAGATTTGATTAAAGACTCTTGTTTGCGTGAAGCTTTGCTTTACAGATTAGTTAGGTCATGCTTTTGCACTCAATGTGAAATGATCCATTGGACATTTTGTGATATGTTTTTAATATTTCATTTTCACCAGTTCCTTGCAGCAAAACATAAAGCAAAATAACACAACATTTTTAGACTATATTAAAGAGAAGACTATGCTACTTTTGAAGAGTAAGGAATCAAATTTGAGGCACAAGGTGAATGGCAGTAATATTAATATTTATCAATCCCTGCACATCTTTCAAAAGCCATTTTCTGCAGTAAGGATGACATCTTAACATTTTTATTTAGAACAGCTACTTGCAGGCATATTTCACCAGAGTTTAAAGTTGACTACACTGAGTCCCTTCAGTAGATTCACCAAAATAAAGTACAAAAGTTGATCCAAAACATCAGAAGATAACAATTCTGATTGTTGGCAATGTTTGACAGAAATTATGTTTCAGTGTGTGCACATTTTCATGTCAATTGAAGGTCCAGGCATTTGTAAGGTCCATCTGCCTCTGCTGCAGCAAACAGCAGGAGTGGGGTGGTTGGGCACATAATATAGCAATTCTCTGGAAAAGCCCTTTTCTTTGTACATAAAAAGAAGAACAAAGCAAGGCTGTAACCCAGAAACCTGAAAAAAAGACATGCTGCCTAATGCCTAGCAAAGCTTGGGCATAGAGCACAGTAAACATGCTTTGAATTCAGTGAATTGATTTTCTATAATGCAGCAGAAATCTTCAATAACATAGCTGTTCTCAAAATAGTAATAGAGTAGATGACAGCAATTCATCCCACAACTCACAGCAGAATGCATTAGAGTTGTACCCAGTATAAAATCAGGCTTTTACATTATATGTAAGAAGCTAAATGGTCTTTTAAAAAAATCATACAATATATACAGTTCTTGTCTTCCAAAGTGACCTACTCCATAAGGTATATATTGTGCTTCTGGGCTAAGAAGGCTTAAAGCCTAAGTTTATTTTAAAATAAATAAAAAAATCAGCACTACTTACTATCAAAGCAATGTGTTGCTTGTGCTGGTGGTTAGTTGAAATCTTCCTCCTCCGATCCTCTCACTAACAGCCCAAAGAAGGGGGCTGGAAAACACCTGTGGCACCCCACTTGGACCTCTCCCACTTTGTGTGTCTGCGGTGGATCTTTCATTTTCTACTGCTCCGTGTTACCCTTGGGCCCTCTGTCTCTTTGTGTTCCAGACCTCCACCCACAGCTCTCAGGACAGACAACCTTACTGTCATTCCTTCCAAAGTTTTTGCAGTTCTAATTCCCAGCTGATATATCTATTCTGTCAGTAGCATCCACTCCTGAGGAAGCGAACATATGTTCACAAAATGTTCGTAGATATGCAATGCTTTTTTCTCAGTCATATGATTGCCTGTAAACATCTATAACAACAGTTTGATGGAATGGATATACAAATAGAGTGTATACATAAATACATACTGGAATATAGTAAACAAGCTTTCTAATGTTAATCAACCTCTTCTGCATGTATTGAAATTTTTAATTATAGAACAATTAATTTTTATTTTCTGTCTAATTCATTTGTATGTTGGTGTTGTGCCTTATTTAAAGTTCCATGGGCAAACACATAATGCTGTGTACCCATGAAGAGGTATAAAGGCAATTTACTATGTGCATCAGATCACAACAACATTTGTTGGGATAAAAATGGCACATATACATACACAGGGAACAGAGATGCCACACAGAGGTGATATAGATAACACATTTATACAGAGGGGAAAAAATGACACAGAGAGGGACAGAGCTGACACAAATACTAACACCTCCTACACAGATGTTCACAATCTGCCATCCCTCATGATGTCCCACTCCCCCCTCCTTAGGTGGTGACCCCCCTGGCTGGATGTTCTCAACACATTGGGTGGCAGGCAAGCAAGCCCCAGAGAACATGGTGCAGCCGCACCCTCCAATAACTATGATCTCTGCTGACCAATTTGCAACAAATTGCAAATTTGTTCAGAGAGTACTCCACACAGGTCCTGTCTAGCTCTCCTGTCACAACTCAGGAAAACATTGACAGCTGGAAACCGGTAGGATGGAGGCTGAGCCCAGCCATTGCTGAACTATTGCATATGTTGTGTGTAGCATATTGCCTCCATTTTTTCCTCCAAAGTCAAATAGGAATCTGGTTTAGCGAATAAGGCCTACCATAACTGGTAAAAATAATAATTAAACAATGAATACAAATAATACCTATGCAGTTTTCAGAATATTATTTCCTTTTAGAACTGTGAAAAATATAAATTGTTGTGTATATTTTGCATGTTGTGTGTCCCTTTCAAAATGCAACATACACTAACTGCTTCAGTGCTGATCATGGAGTCTTTATAACATTTTTGCCGTTTGACCCATAATGAATACACTCTGAATTGTATTTTACAATAAAAACTGCCATGTCTCTCTAAATTGCAGCCTCATTAATCCACTTGGATGATGTTCAGCATGTCTGTGCCATATTTCTGACTTTTGTCTCTGACACTGACATTTTATTACACAATAAAAGCTGCCCTATCTTTCCCTTTTCCATGAAAATGGGTTGTGATAAGGGGGCGTACAGGGGATATAATTCTGCCATAGCTACAAAGCAAAGCATCACAGCCATGGCCTGTATACACCCCTGGCAGCTACCTTTGTAGCTAAAAGTTGTAGTGGTTGAGAGGCAGTAAAACCACCGCTCAACTGCAAGGTTTTACCACCTAATCTCATGTGTGAACAAGCACTAATTGTGCAGCCAGTCACAGTTCTCTCGTCACCACAACACCAGCCACAGTATTGGTATACAATATACAGTAGTGTAGCTAGAATCAATGTTCCTGATTGCCACTACACCAGACCAATGCAGCAAGCAAGAGTTTTCCTAATCACCACCACACCAGTCTCAGTGTCACCAGACCAGTGTAAGACAGCAGCAGTGTTCTTGAATGATGCTCATAGGCGTGCTCATGGGGTGTGCCGGGTGTGCCTGGGCACACCCTAATCACCCCCTGCATGTTAGTGTAGATGCATGCCTGCTGTCTCCCGACATCTGCTGTGAAATGCTGCCAGAGACAGTTTCACATTGAGCAGTCAACAAGGCTTGTAAGAGCCGCTGTGCGTGACACTGTCATGTAATGTAACTGCATGCAGAGACCAGCTGTCAAAATTTGGCGGTGATGTCGGGGGTGGGCAGGACAGAACAGCTATTAAACTCCAGCCAATGGGATAGGGGCTGGGTGGGCCATCCTGTGTATGTGGACCCGGGAAGGGTGCGGAAAGGGTGCGGAGCCACACACCTGCCCAGCCCCTATCCTGTTGGCTGGTGTTTAATAGCTGTTCTGTCCCCCCCCCCCCAACATCACCGCCAAATTTTGACAGCTGGTCTCTGCATGCAGTTACATTATATGACAGTGTCACACACTTAGCGGCTCTTAAAAGCCTCCCTGACTGCTCAAGGTGAAACTCTCCCTCTCCTCTATCAGTGCCAACTGGTGCCGCCTATCAGTGCCCTCTGTCAGTGCCCATCGTTGCCACCTGTCAGTGCCAATCATTGCCAACAAATGCCACCTATAACTGCCAATCAGTGCTGCCAATCAGTGCCTCCAATCAGTGCCACCTATCAGTGCCAATCAGTGCCCATTAGTGCTACCTATCAGTGTTCATCAGTGTTGCCTATCAGTGCCATCTATTAGTGCCAATCAGTGCACGTCAGTGCTGCCATTCAGTGTTGCCTATCAGTGCCATCTATCAGTGACAATCAGTGCCCATCAGTGCTGCCTATCGGTGCAGCCTATCCGTGCCCATGAAAAAACATGTAGAAAAATATTCGCTCAGGAACTAAACAAATACCCAGGGCATCAAATATCTATATAGAGTATGTGTGGTGAACATAGATCTGGGATTCAGATAGGACACACAGTAAATATATTACGGTTGTGAACGAGCATAAGAAGTAACATAGACTCCCGGTGGTGTCATGTCATTTAGTAACCATACTAAAGTTATAGGAGTATATAAAACAGAGAGGTGAAGACTAGAAAATAGATGGAGAGAAAGGGAAAGCATAGTAAGGGGGAGGGGGGAACCCAGAGTCCCGACCAGCATCCGGCTCCGTGGACAAGCTGATATCTTTTTCTGACTAAGCTGCATTTTTATAAGGTACATTGTTCCCAGGTATCTCTGCTGACTAAAAAACACTTTCCCCCATGTTTTGCAGAAGAGACGAGGGGATGTGTTCAATAGTCCCACCCTAGGGTCACAAGGAAAATTATCCTTAAAAAGAAAAAAAATAACTGTTTTCACATTTAAGGCTGCAATACATTTTATATATATATATATATATATATATATATATATATATATATATATATATATATATTTTATTTTTTTTTTTTTTTTAATCAATAAGTTTTTATTGAATATTTCACAGAACATAAGTGAAAAAACATGCTTTTCCTCAGTTTATGACACAGTCTTGAGGATTATTCCATAACAAAGCCTGTATACAATAGACATGTTAACCAAGGTAAAAAGTGTGATATATAATATATAACTTGCTGGATCAAAAGCAAGGAACACTGCCCCCCTGTCCAGGCACCCCAACCGGGAACACGCTGCGCTCAGGAGGCATCCCTCTTTTGGGGGTTATTGCACTGTTTTCATTGTTAGATAATGTCTAGTGTTAGTCTAAGTAATATATGAAAAGAAGTGATGTTCAAAAAATATAAATAAAAAAAATATATAAAACGATACAATAATATAAAATAAAATGTGGAAAAAACACAGTCAGATTGTTATTTCCCTTTGGATATGGTTTATAAGTGATATATTTAGGTTTTATTGTGTACCAATCTACCCATTTTTCCCATATTTTTTGGGCTTTACTATGATTGTTTTGGGTTGATGATATAACATATCGTACGCTGCATGAGTGTTAGTCGTAGTTATTACTTCATGAAGAGACTGTGTTAGTTGATCTCCATAATGGCACATTATCGTTAGTCGTGCACTCAAAAGAATGTATACTGCTATGGTCCTGTACTCTGGTGGAATTAACTCTATGTCCAAGGATAAAATAGCTTTTTCCGGTGACACAGGGAATTTAATATTCAGTACTAGTGAAATTGTACCATAAACTCCAGTCCAAAAGGGGATTATATTAGGGCAAGACCAGAGTATATGGTACAATGTTCCCACAGTACCACAGTTTCTCCAACAGGTATTGGAACTTTGTAGGGAGAATTTAGCTATCCTATAGGGTGTCAGATACCATCTGAAGAGGATTTTCTGCGATAATTCCCATAGATTTACACTCTTTGTCACAGCGTACGTGATGTGTAGTGCCTTTCGCCATTGTTCCAGGGAGTAGGAGGTATTTAAGTCCTTCTCCTAGGCAGTCATATGAGTCGTTTTCAAAAGTATAGCCTTATTCTTCAGTATATTATAGAAACAACGATATACCTTTAATCTTGGTGGTAGGGTTTGTGTAGTATTGGAGTACCCTCCATGGCATCTCAATAGTTGTTTCCAAGTTGGAGCGTAGTAGATGTGTTATCCTATGGTATGTGTAATATTCTGAGTTAGCTAGGTTGTATTCTATTTGTATAGCCCTGAAGGTTTTAGGAGTTGGACCAATCATTATATCTTCAATTCTTTCTATCCCCTTTTCCACCTAGCTTGAGGCGTTTAAGTCAGGGATGATGTGTGCTAAGCTATATGTAGGCATTAATAGCATGGAGGTAATAGGGTCCTGAGAGGGAGTGTTTAACAAGGCTCTCCATGCATGAAGTGATGCTGTGATGGTGGGAGAAAGTGATGCATATCTAGGGGTGTATTGTTGGCTGGTAAGAAGAAAGTGATATAGATCGCCTCCTTTAAGTTGTATATTTTCCAGTTCTTTCAATCTAGTATTGGGGCTTTGGGGGAACCATGTTAGGATTTGTGCCAATATTGAGGCAGTGTAGTAATCTTTGAGTACTACTAAGCCCATTCCTCCCACCTTCCTAGTTTTGATTTGTTTGGAGAATGCACATCTCATCCTCCTCCCTTGCCAAAGATATTGGTTGATAATGGATTGGGCTTTAATAAAGAAGGTATTAGGTACTACAATAGGGATGGTCCTAAATAAATATAGAAATTGTGGTAGCAGTACCATTTTAAAGGCTGCTAGTCTCCCAGACCAGGATAGTTCAGTTTTTGCTAGATCTTGAAGTCTGGAGTGTAGTTTGTCTATGAATAAGGAGTAATTTGCTTTGAACAATTCTCCCGTCTTGGGTGTTAAGGTGATGCCTAATTAATTTATACCAGTGGTGTTCCACATGTATGGATATAACTGTTCCATTTTGCACCTAGTTTTAGGAGGTATATTGATGCCAAGGATGTATGACTTAGTGTCATTTACTTTGTAATAGGATATACCATTGAACATTTTGAGTGTTTGATATATTGAGGCTAATGAGGTCTCCATGTCTGTGATCATGAGTATAACATTGTCAGCGAATAGACTAATGGTGTGTGTTGAGTTGCTAAACCTATGTCCTGTAATTTGAGGGAGGTTGCGTATGTAACTCGCCAGAGGTTCCATGAGAAGGTTGAATATTAATGGTGAAAGTGGGCACCCCTGGCGAGTTCCATTTGTGATATTAAATGGAGTGGAAAGTACCCCTGAGGTGTAAACCTGGGCAGAGGGCTTGGAGTATAATGCCATAATTGCAGAAAATATAGTGCCACTGAATCCAATCTTCTCCAATACCTTAGCAAGATATCCCCATGTATCCGATCGAACGCCTTCTCTGCATCCAAAGCTAGGAGCAGAGAAGGCGTTCCCTTCAGACTTGCTTGGTGGATTATATTAATTAGGCGCCTAGTGGCGTCAGTAGTTTGACCTCCTTTTGTAAATCCGGATGGGTCCATATGTATAAGCTGTGGAAGTATGTCTATTAGCCTTAGTGCAATCAGTTTGGCATATAGTTTCAGGTCGTTATTAATGTTATGTTATGTTATGTAATGATATCGGCCTGAAATTCTTTGGAAGAGATGGCTCCTTCCCTGGCTTGGGCACGACGATCACAAGTGCTTTCAACATTTCTGATGGGAAGGAGGAAGAGGCAGCTGCAGCGTTGAAAATAGTGGTTAGGTGGGGTGAGAGGATGTACTTTCGTAGTATTCTCCTATATATCCATCAGGACCTGGGGACTTGTTTAGTGGTAGCGTATCAATAGCTTGAGACACTTCCTGGATTGTGAAGGGAGAGTTAAGGTGCATTAGTTGTGTTGGGGTTAGTTGGGGAAGAGACACTTTCTTCAGAAAGCCATTTATTGCCTCTGGGGTTGGTTGAATGGTATGTGGATCATCTGCCAAGTTGTACAGAGATCCATAATAATGGCTAAATGTGTCAGCTATGTTTTGTGGGTGATGATGTTTATCTTTAGTGAGCGGGTGTAAGATGTATGGTATCTTGGTTTTGTACCTGCAGCCCCCTAAGCGTTGTGCTAGGAGTTTCCCCGACCTGTTATCATTTACATAATAGTTCATGTTTAGTCGCCTAGTAGACTTTTCAAAATTTCCTAATAATAGTATTCGAAGATCATATCGAAGTTGGAATAGTTGTTTAGAGATTGAGGGTGTGGGTTTTTGTTTATTACTGATTTCTAAGTTGTGAATTTTGTTTGTGAGATCCTGTAATTGCTGTTGGTGCTGCATAAACGCCTTATGGGTATTCCACAGTGTAAACTTATCATCCACAGAATCTACGTTTTCGCTAAAATATTGCAATAAATGTTGTTCCAATATAGTTTTGGTAGGCTCTTCCTGTAAAAGAAGCGGGTTAGCTCTCCAGATTGGAACAGGGTTAGAGGAGAATGAGTTACTTATTGTCAGCACTACAGACGCGTGGTCTGACCACGTAATGTAATGTATGGATGCTGCTACAGTTCTGGTCAAGGTCCATTGATCTACTAGGAAGAGATCAATTCGTGAGCATGACCTGTGTGGTGAAGAAAAAAAGGTGAAGTCTTTTTCCCCTGCATGAAGGCATCTCCAAGCATCGAATACGTTTTGCTGATGTATAGTATTTTGAAGCGTTTGGGTTGTTCTGGTGGGGGTGGAGGTGGAAACAAGGTGTGAGTCTGGGATAAGGTTAAAGTCCCAACATATCACCAGAGCTCCTTTTTGATGGGCCCGTATCTTTCGAAAGGTTTTGTTAATAAAGCGTTTGTGAGCCGAGAGAGGCTACTCCCCCCATAGAACTGAAGAGAATACTTAGTTTGCTTTCCAGGTGGTCAGTGTCTTTTAGCATTCTTAGCCGTGACCTTTTGTCATTCAGGATCTGCATGAGGAATACTCCTAGGGGAGTCAGGCCTGCTGACAGGCTCTGGAAGTATCTTCCATTCTTTGAGCAGAGATAGACCTTTTTCCAAGGAGTCTATGGTGAAGGTATGACCCTCTTTGGTAATCGTGATTTTTGTGGGAAAGCCCCATCTATAGTTGAGCTTATGATTCCTGAGGGCTTTGGTGATTGTGGTGAGGCTCCTTCTTTTCTGGAGGGTGTATTGCGATAAATCTGCAAAAAATTGCAGATTTTAATACTGTGGGGAAACATGCTCATTGGTGCACATTACAGACATTAATTTTTCTTTTGCGTGGTAAAAACATAACCATAGTATTACATCCCTAGGGATCTGGTCGGGGAGGTATGAAGGTTTAGGCAGGCGATGGATCCTGTCTAGGATCACATATAGCTCCGTGAGGTCAGGAAGGATTTCTTTAAACAGAGTAGTGGTGTACTCACACAGGTCTCCTTGCTGTATAGACTCTGGGATCCCTCTGATTTTTAAGTTATTCCTTCTATTTCTGTCCTTCGTGTCAGCCATTTTAGATTTGAGCCCTTCTATTACCTCCTCTTTTTCTTAATGAGCATCTACTAAATTGTTTACAGTGGCTACAAACTCCCCCATCTTGTTTTCAATGTGCCCCACTCTGGATTCTACAGCCTGTATCTCCTTATTGAACTTTTGCATGCAGGACATCATGTCAGTTTGGATTGAGCTCCTTAGGGACAGTAACATGTCCTTTAGTACTGTGTCCATAACTGGCTGAATATTCGTTGGGAACACCTCAATGCTGTCAGGCAGCTCTCTATTGTCCTCCCCAGAATCAGTGCAGGGACTAGCTGTGGGGCTGCATCCAGAGCCAGCCATCTGGAATTTGGCTTTAGCTGGGCTTGTAGACTGATGGGTATTAGGGTAGGATTGCTGGCTGCCCGGGGACCCACTATTTTTGCTGATAGATGCAGAGTTAGCTGGGGTGGAGTGTGTGTTATAGGCCGGGGTGGATGTATGGCCTGCGCCATCTAGCCTACCTTCATGTGTCTGCCATGTAACAAAATCTGTCAGTTTCTGGGGCTTCCTGAGTTCTTTTGTTTTCCTGGCCATGGTCACCGATGCTATGGTGTGCAGATCGCTCCATTTTTGGGATGAAAACCCCCTCTGGAAAGTTGCTGTGTGCTGCTGTCTGTCTGTGGGAAGAGGAGCTCAGCTCTCACACTTCCATCTCTCTCTGCATCTGGCCACGCCCCCCCCCCCGACATACTTTTTTTTAAACTTAGCAAGGATGGTGGAAACCATTCTACAGTCAATTGCAATACAAATTAACTTGCAACAACTTTTTAGTTGGGAGGTTCACACCATTATAGCACTTTGGAATTTTAACTTTTTTAGATTGTTACACTAAATTCTATATGTTTTAGTTACTATTATAATGTGAATTTTTGCACTTGAAGTTCATTTTCCACCACCCCTATTGGTCCATGTCTTTATGGACCTTGCTTTGTGCACTGGTGCGCAGTCATGTTGGAACAGGAAGGGGCCATCTCCAAACGGTTCCCACTAAGTTGGAAGCATGAAATTGTCTAAAATTTATTGGTATGCTGACACCTTAAGAGTAACCTTCACTGGAACTAGGGGGCCAAGCCCAACCCCTGAAAAAACACCCCACACCATAATCCCCCCTCCACCAAATGATTTTGACTAGTGCACAAAGCAATGTTCATAAAGACATGGATGAGCGTGTTTGGGGTGGAGAAACTTGACTGGCCTTCACATTAGAGTGGAGACTGCGAGCCAGACCTTCTCGTCCAACATCAGTGTCTGACCTCACAAATGTGCTTGTGGAAGAATGGTCAAACATTCCCATAGACACACTCCTAAACCTTGTAGACAGCCTTCCCAGAAATGTTGAACCTGTTATAGCTACAAAGGGTGGGCCAACTCAATATTGAACCCTACGGACTAAGACTGGGATGATTGAACCCTACAGACTAAGACTAGGATGCCATTAAATTTCAAGTCTGTGTAAAGGCAGGCGTCCCAATACTTTTTGGTAATTTAGTGTAAATATATATATATATATATATGTGTGTGTTTGAGCTTTGGGGTGCACACCCTAAAGCAACAGGCTGTGCATGCCTATGTTGATGCTACACTACAGTCTCCAGTGTCATCAGACAAGTGTAAGCCAACAACAGAGTACCTGTAACCGGATCAGTGCAGCCAGTAACAGTGTTCTTGATCTTGCCAAACCAGTGTAGTGTTACCTCCACCTGCCACCTGTACTAACCCTGGCCATTCTTATTTACCACATTTCAACCTGCTGCCAGGATAAATCCTTTGCTTATTTGCTGACCATGTCTCTGTTTACCACCCGAACTGACCCATCTGCACATCCAACTGACTATGTTACTGTGAGACAGCAGTCCCAGCCATCCCCTGTGGACAACTGCACTGCTAGAAATACTGGAACTCTATTGTTCTCCCTTTCTTCAGCCTCCTGTATTTTATGGCCAGTGAACATACACCCACAGATACTTAAAGAATTGAGCTCTGTCATTTCAAAGCCATTGTTTCTAGGAACTATTTAATGAATGGGATAGTACCACTGGATTGGCGTAAGGCCAATATAGTGCTTATATCTAAAAATGTGTGAACAGGCAACAAATGTGTTCGAACATGCGGACACCGTTAAAATCTATGGGACATTAACATGAAAAATCAAAAGTGCTGATTTTAAAGGCGTATATGCAAGTTATTGCCATAAAAAGTGTATGGGGACCCAGGTACTGCCCCAGGGGACATGTATCAATGCAAAAACAGTTTTCAAAACAACAGACCCTTTTCCGAGCATGCAGCCTAGAGTACATGATAGTGGGGCAAGCGACCGACCACCCCCCTCCTGAACCATACCAGGCCACATGCCCTCAACATGGTGACGGTGCTTGATGATGGGGACAAGGGCCTCATCCCCACAACCCTTGCCCGGTGGTTGTGGGGCTTATCGGAATCTGTAAGCCCTCTTTAACAAGGGTGTCCCCCAATCCCACCCCAGCCCCCCCCATGTGAAGGGGTAGGGGTACATTGTACCCCTACCCATTCACCATTTTTTTTTTTTTTTGCAAAAAGTAAAAACCACAAAAGACAGTTTTTGACGATTCCTTTATTTAAAAAAAAAAAGTGTCCTGCGATATCCATCATTCTTCAATTACGGCGCTGACAGACCCGAAAAATAGAAAAAAAAAGCTCTGCCTTGATGGGAGGCGGCTGCTGTCTTTTTACGGTGACAGCTGTTATAAAAATGTATGGTTATTAAACAAGTTTCTTTTGAAACTCCCAATCTATATTTTTTTTTTATCATCAAAGTTTATTTGAAAAAGTTAGGATAAGTAAAGTTGGAGTCGCAGCTCCAAATAGAAACACATTCATAAACAGTTAGATATTGAACAACAGTCAAAGTTAAGTGAGACATATATGATAATTTGGCAAAATGAATGATTGAATGAACCTCAGGAACAGGAAAGAACTTGGGGAGGCCTAGAGGCCCCACTCGACCAGAGTGTAGTGCATATTGGGCCAAATAGGATGTTATCAGAAATCTAACCGATAGTGAAATAGTTAGCAAGATAGCTGAGTACGAAGAAAAAAAGAAGAGTCTAGTTAGTATCGGAAAAGTAAGGACAGATCCTGGAGAGTTTATATAATCAGAGTAATCACTGTCTGCTTTCGTATTCTCGTACCTTGAAAGGTTGAGCTGTGATACAGGTAATTGGATGCAATTATTTATACATGTAGTTATGTCAAGTCTGGTTACTGGGCCTCTAAGAGGTCTGTGTATGCCTGAGAGTGTTTGAATACATACCACGGAGACCAAGTCTTATGAAAGCGATCAACATTGTCTGTGGACTGAGCTACCGTCTCCTCCATCTCCCAGATCTCTGATACTTTGTGTAGCCAATCCCGGGTGGACGGTGTCTGGGAAGACTTCCAATGAAGCGGGATCAATGCTTTAGCTGCGTTCAGAAGGTGCTTGGAGAGTGAAAATTTGTATTTTTTAATGGGAAAATCCGAGATGTGGAGGAGACAGTTCATAGCGTCAAGTTTTAGCTTGGTCTCCATAATCCAGAATACCAGATTCTTAACCTCAGACCAAAAGGTTTGCAGAACTGGACAGTGCCACCAGATATGTATCAGTGCCTCTGTCTTCTTGGCAACGCCAACACGTGTCTGGAGTTATCGGAAACCATGTGTTTAACTTAACAATTGTGGCATACCAGTGGGTTAACAGCTTATAAGCCGTTTCTTGGGTTTTGGTACTGATTGAGCATCTATGCCCAAATATACATGCTTTCTGCCACTGTTTGCTCATAAGTGTGACATCTAGTTCTCAGGACCATCGCTCTCTGAGATCACTTTCCTCTCGGGCACTTCCCCCCCGAATCCAGTGATATGCTAGCGAATTCGCTTTAGTAATTGGTTCATCTGCTAAGCACACTGTCTCCAGTTCTGTCAATTGTCTATTGAAGTTTGACCTGACTGATTGACTGTTGAGGTAGCTGCGGACTTGGATATATGTCCATAGTGGTAGGTCAGGCGTTGGCTATCCGTCTTGAGAACTGAGAAATCTTTGAACCCGTTGTTGCTAAAACATTGTGTGGCAAGTAATGGTTTATCTGAAATCGGTGAGTGGAGGAATTTATTTCTTAGGCATGGAGGGAAGTCCGGGTTGTTGTATAACGGTGTTAAAGGGCTTAAGTGTGAGGAGAAATTGTTGAGTCTTGTTAATTTGTGGAAGATTGCAAGTGTAGAGCCTATGAGGGGGTGAGACCTGAAGGCCGAGGTCTGGGAAGCCCAGGAGATCCAGGGTGAGAAACTGAGTGGCTTACTGCTTTTTCCAAATCCACCCAGTCCTTAAATTTGTAGTGGCAATGCCAGTCTATAATTCTGGTGATGTGAGCTGCATAGTAGTAGTGTTGATAATTAGGGATATTCATTCCTCCTTTTTCTTTAGGGAGCGAAAGTAAGGTGAATCTTACTCTGGGACGTTTATGTGCCCAAATGAAAGTGATTTGGGTGGACTGAAGGGATCTGAAGAAGGTCTGGGGGATTTTTATCGGTATGTTCCTAAATAGGTAGAGGACTCTAGGTAAAATGACCATCTTGCATATTGCCACCCTCCTGAACCATGAGAAGTGTCTTTGATGCCAATTTTGAAGGTCGGTACTAATTTCTTTCAGTAGGGGCACATATCTGCGTTCGTATAATTGAGACAACCTCAGGGTCAACCAGACTCCCAAGTAGCTAAGCGCTGAATCTACCCATTTGACATGTGTGTAAGTGCTTTTAATCTATTTCTTGGCAAATAAGATTTTTAGTCAGTATTACGCTATGGGCGGCCCCTTTCTTTATATTTGAGCGAACCAGCAGGATATTTCTTGGTGGAGTGGACAGCGCAGAGGGTCCTTGTTTCTTTGGACGATCGCTCCCAGGTGGACCAGTCTTATCAGCTGTCATTCGTCTAGAAAGCCACGTATTTACAATTTCAGTGCCTTACTGTAATGGAAATTTGTAAGTTCTGTATATAATTGTGTTCTATTTTGTATGTATTGCACACGGCACTAATAATGTTTTCAGTACATGTTTACATTCTTTCGAGTCCTGATTAGAATAAGCCTGCCTATGATACGCCCCTTGTTACCATAAATGAACAATTGTAATATTAATGTGATACCTACGTAATCATGTGTATAAAACCCCTGAATTGCGTCATAATAAAGGAGAACGGTTATTTGGAAAGATGCTGAGCGTATCTTTTGTGTCTGTTCCCTACTGCAGTAGTTATTATTAATTTGGAACCACTAATCAATATGAGGATAGGAGTTGCCTATCTATAAATTTCCAGGACAGGTGGCGAGCTTTTCCCAGGAGGGGTTAAAAGGTGACCCTGAGTATCCGAAACGAGGAGCTTGAGACGATCCGGGAATTTCTGATAATCAGCCGGCTGAGGTAAGCCTTTTGCTAACATTTGAGTTATCAGACTTCCTTGATCGGTAAGGCATTTTCGGGACAAAGGGTACCTATCTTACTCCCCTTAATCGAACTGTATTGATTGGTGGTTATATGTTATCACTGTCTACTGTCCATCAGAGTGTTATAGATAAGAAAGGGAAGAATAGTGCTGTTCACAGGTATATGTAGTACATCTGCTAGATAAAGTAGTTTAGAGGCAAGAGGGTATAGGCACACGTAGAGAAGACTGGCCAGTCATTATGGGCATTAAATTAAGTAAGGGAATGAAGGGTAAGAGACCCTCAAAAATGCCCAGCGCAAGAGGAGCGCTATATATGAACCGAAGGTGCGGTTCCGCCTATACTGAGCCCCTAGATTAATGGTTAAAGTGGACATGGATCCACAATGGGTAACTGGGTCACCACCGAAGTCCACAGGGACTAAGAATCATGCAGAGTACACAGCTAGAGAAACAGCTATTTCAGCAGGATGGATCAAGGGTGACAATTAACACTAGACAGAAAGGGACATTTTCATGTTAAGTTGTGGGATGAATTTGGGGTTAGGCACTACAACTAGTAAAGTCAAGAAATAGAGACATGAGAGTTAAAACAGAATATTTTATATGTTGTCAGAGAGGGAAGATGGGATGAGCACTATGGCTGCCCGTCTCATTGTAGAAGGTACAGTATGTGAAGTATGTGTATTACAATACATTGGATGCAAAGGATATCAGAACAAAATAAGGAAAGCAGAAATTTATCAAGGAAGTATTTAAAAGAATGTGAGAAAATGTTATGCATGTGTTGTGTACAAATGGGAAAAATGTAAGCGATTTTAGAGAGATATTTGTGTATGTGTGTGAATGCTGGTACCTTTAGTTCTATCGCTTGTCATGTACGCAGATGTGACCCCCTCCTTTGTGCTCTCCTGAAAGAATGTAGCTGGGATGAGAGGTTGGTGATAAGCTGGAAGGACACCATGCCAATTTCAGTTTTTTAGACAAAACATTTATAACTTTATGTGCCGGGTTAACGAATCTAATGATAAACAATGTGATCACAATTATTTTTGAATCTGTTTTCCAAACATGGTAAAATGAAGGTTACATTTAACCGTGTATTACACAAATTGAATATCCTTTGATAGTGGAAACAGTGCATTTAATGGGGAATTTATAAAAATGGGATTAGTTTAGTTTAAGATAACAATTTTGTAATTTTACATTTATTGAGTGGAAAGAAAAAAGATTAAGATGAGGTTGTTAATTGGAATACAGCTGCCATAATGTTTAACAAAGCCAAGATGGATGGGATACATAAGAAGTTTTTCTACAAAAATTAAATCTTAAAGTCTGATAATAAATTGATGTGCGGTCCATGATGCGAGAGTAATAATAAATAAAATGTAAATATGACAGACCCATCACATCAAGTCCACACACCCTGTTAGGATAGATCCCACCTGCAGCCAGTTGTTTTATAGTTTTTGATGTGGCTGAGCGCCGTTTGTTTTTATTTATTTTTATTTTTCAATCCAAAGCAGAATGTGTGGATTCTGATATGATGTGCCCCTTTTCCTTGTAAGTAAAGTGGGTATAAGCAGAAGAATATTTTGGATTTACGGACATCTCTGCATGACCGCAGGGTATTGTTATCATTTATTATAATATTGCCAGGAAAAAGTTGTCTTTTTGAAACATGAAACTGGAGTTCTTACACAAACAGCGTGATAGAAAACAAGTCATTGTAATATATTTATGCAAGCTGGACCCGGTAATGAAGGGTTCACCCCGATATATCAGAGCTGTACCTTTATGCAAAGGTGCTATTAGACAAAGTTAGACATTATTTTGGTCAAATATTTAATTTTTAATGGTCCGACATTTTGCGCAGCAAATATACAGCTAACTAAATGTTTGTCTAATGAAAGGTTTAAAATATGAGTTTGTTTATGTACAAATCTAACAATGAAAAATGTGTACATTTTAATCCAGCCACCTTATTGCCCCTATTGGAGGAGGCTGTAGATGGGGGAGACCACATGTCATAGGAATCAGCTGCTGTGAGCCCAGTGAAGGACACACTCCCTGAAGACCCAGATATTTAATATTTTGTAGAGTTATTCCCGGTTTTATACTGAGTATGCAGTTTATCACCCAGAAGGATACTCTGTATATAGAGTCATTGGATCCTTTTTCCCCAGCTCAAGAAGCAGAGCTCCATGTTTTAGCAAAGCCTGTGAGCTATAAAAAGAGTATATATTTTTATATAGATAGTAGAGAATTAGAGAGCTTTTGGTTCCATTTGAAGGGCCAGAAGTTTGTTTTTACTTCGGCAGGTAAACCAATCAAGCATGCTAAATTAATTTGATCGGCTGTTTTCAGCCTTCCAGGTTCTTGCTGAGGTAGCCATGCTAACATTAAAACTCACACATGGAAGCAGACCGACTAAGGATGCTGCATTTACAGCCCCGGACACTTGCTGGGTCTGTGCAACTCACAGATTCCACCCTAGTTCTGGCCCAGTATAGCTGGGATAAATAATTCAACTTTAAGGACCCCAGAATGAGAAGAACAAGTGGTCCACAGTGGGCAACTTCTTATGAAACAGGACATTGGAAAAGGTGATCATTTATGTCTGCCAGCCACTCTTTTCCCTCCAGCTTGACACATGGACCGTGTCATCAGTCACAAGCAGTTATGGCTGCCTTAGTAAATGAGCGTGGGATGGAGCCAGGGTTCACCACAGTTGTTTTTATAACATACCACTTCTTGTTTTACCTGTTACCAAAGGTGTTACCAAAAGCTGAACATCCCTTCCAGAGATTACAAAAAGATATATCCAGATGCCCAAGTCAAGAACTTATGAGTATGCATTTTGTCTGTATGGACATGTTTTTTGGATGTCCAGTGGCCAATGCTACTGCAAAGGCCACAGTAAAAAGTGTTATCAGAAGTAGTTTGTAAGTACAGAGAGTAACGGAGGAAATCATTTTTATGGGAGAGTCCTTACTAGAAGTTTTGAGGTTTTATTTTTACACTCCCTACTGTCTACAATGTAGCGGACAAAGTAGAGTAAGAAACTTTTGCCTGAGTGTTTTCTTATAATTTATCAGGCCCCTAAGGGGATGTTGGACTCTCTCCCTATGGGATTTGGTTTGGGAGTGTGTTACTCACTTGCTTATATTTTGTCTCAGCAGCTGAAGTCCTCCATTCGGATCTCACAGAGAATGTTGCTGATCTTTTAAGGTTTTTGACAAACTCATTTATGTGTTTTCTCCCCAATTCCAGATCCTAAAAGTTTGGAAGGATCTAAAACTAAAGCCAGGTGACTTGTGGATTGTTAAGAGACATTTATATATAAGGAAATGTTTGGAGACTCAATGCAGCATCTATTTCATGTACAGTTTTGCAAAACTTGAAGGAAAAGTCACCTGGATCCACACCAGACACTGCAAAAATAACTAAATTAAAGAAATCTTTGTGTTTGATTTGTTTCCCTTTTGCAATCACAGTCTAGGGTACTATTTGATTCAATTACTTTAATTGTAAGGGATATATATTTGAAAAGTAGTTTAGCCATGTTGAAGTCATATTTGTCTTTTGCACATCTTCCATTTTATGTAGAATTGTCTGTGTTTACATGTGCTGATAAGTCAGCATACCAACAATTAAGCTAGAAGGCCATTCTGGCCACAGGAGTGTACAGTCAGTACTCTGTAAATAGGTCTTATCAATCATTTGTTTTTCACAATGAAAAGTCATTTTGTAATGAAAAAAGCTGCTCAGCTATTTTTTTTCTCCACAATGGAGTTTTTGCCTCTTTGGCCAGGACTACCTCCACCTAAGCGTGTGAAGGTTCCAGGCTAAAGGGGATAGCAGGTATGGTTAGTGATCAAAATATTGATCAAAAGAGAGGAGATGTAATGGAAATTTGTAAGTTCTGTATATAATTGTGTTCTATTTTGTATGTATTGCACACGGCACTAATAATGTTTTCAGTACATGTTTACATTCTTTCGAGTCCTGATTAGAATAAGCCTGCCTATGATACGCCCCTTGTTACCATAAATGAACAATTGTAATATTAATGTGATACCTACGTAATCATGTGTATAAAACCCCTGAATTGCGTCATAATAAAGGAGAACGGTTATTTGGAAAGATGCTGAGCGTATCTTTTGTGTCTGTTCCCTACTGCAGTAGTTATTATTAATTTGGAACCACTAATCAATATGAGGATAGGAGTTGCCTATCTATAAATTTCCAGGACACTTACTAACCTAGCCATTTGGTAAGCGTTCAATTTATCTGGTGGTCGGGTCTGAGCAACTTTGCATGTCACAGTGTGAGAACGCAAGATAGCCACTGCAGTGTTTTCTCTCCCTTCAACTTTGATCATTATATCTGGGAATCAGAACTCAGGACTTAATACGTTTTTGGTGCAGAGAACATATGGATTTTTCATTTTAACTTTTTAAGCTACATTTGAACCATACCATACATGTAATTCTTCTAGGTTGCTTTCTATGAGCTCCTCCGTGGCTATAGATTATTTTATACCAATTGTCATTTGGGTTATATAATCATTTTTTATTATTGTATTTTAACTTTATTTGTATTGGCGCATTACTCTATAAACCCAAAACCAAAACCGATTTCACCTTCACCATCAAATTCATTATCCAATACTCCGACCAGCAGCACCAACTCAGAGACATTCTGTCTAATCACTGGCACATTCTCTGTGATGACCCTACGCTTACTAAATACATTTGCGAACATCCAGAGAATATTTTTAAACGCGCAGTCTCTTTAATGCTATGTACACATGAGCAGAACTTCCGACGGAAAAATCTTGGGTGGTTTTTCCGACGGAATTCCGCCCAAGCTTGGCTTGCATACACACGGTCACACAAAAGTTTGCTGATTTTTCGACCGTCAAGAATGCGGTGACGTACAACAACACGACGAGCCGAGAAAATTAAGTCCAATGCTTCTGAGCATGCGTTGAATTGTTTCCAAGCATGCGTAGGAATTTTGTGTGTCGGAATTGGTACAGGCGATCAGAATTTTTTCCGACCAAAAAATTGAGAACATGCTCTCAATCTTTTGCTGGCTGGAATTCCGCCATCAAAAGTCCGATGGAGCATACACACGGTCGCATTTTCGGACCAAAAGCTCTCATCTGACTTTTTCTGGCGGAATTTCTGCTTCTGTGTACGGGGCATTAGAGACAGACTTACCAATAGTCATTAACCCCCTAGTCCACACTTACAAGCCAGCAGCAAAGGAATATACAGATGTGGCCATTGTACCTTCTGCCCCTGGGTGTCCACAGGGTTCCGGTTTAGACTTCCCAATGGGGAAGTGTTCTATCCTCGCTTCAGGGCTGACTGCGGCACCCAGGGTGTAGTTCATCTCATGACCTGCCAATGTGGAGCATTCTATGTTGGCAAAACCATCCACCGACTTAGACAGAGATTGAATGGTCACATTTATTACTCTACCAATGGCAAGATGTTGATACCCGTGAGCAGACATCTAGATTTATATCATAGATTCAATACATCCCTGGTCACTTTTCTGGTCCTGGCGGTTATCCCACAGGATCCCAGAGGAGATGACTAGGATAAAAACAATTTGCAACACGAAACAAAATGGATAGAGCGTCTTAACGCCACCTATCAGCCTGGAATAAATGAAGTACGGTCTTAAAAAGCATTTCTATATATCTAGGAACATATACATATTTGGCTCCCCTTGGGAGCAAGATATGCATAGTGTCTGTCCTACCATTAACTACCTGGTTAACTCCTCATGTGGTCAATGGTCTTCTAAAACTTAGCTGCTCATCCAGTTCTAGCATAATGAACAGGTTAGCCAAAATGCACAGTTTGTTGAACATTTTTTTATTAAATAATGTATGTATAATATGTGATGTTATTAATTTATATATTATGCTCTGATTTTCTTTTTCTTAGTTTTTCAGGCATATATGTTGAATGTCTGTACTGTCTGTCTCTGTGATCCAGCATCCTATTTGCATGTTGAGCACTGTGGGTGAATGTGCGGCCGGGTAGCCCTATTCCACGTATCCTTGATGTGGGTTGGGCTAGTCTGAGGCGACTCCTTTCCAGTACATCCTTCCCACCCAGTGTCCTATTGTCACCTAGCTTCAGGGTCCTGGGCTTGATATGTGCTTTGCGGCTCATTGTATGCTTGATTTCGAGGTTCAACTGGAGGGAGCTTTCTTCCCTTTGTCCCCTATCAGGACGTTCGCTTCCCCCGCTCTTGCTCTGTGGGGGCCGGCCTTTTCCACCTCTGTGCTGGGCGCGCATGCGCGATCAGGCGGTGATGCGCGCGCATCCCCTCACGGCCAGGTCAGGTGATGCGGAAGCGTACCGCGCCGCTCCCCCCTGATTGGGGCATGTATATAAGGCACCATATTGAGCCTTTTATTGAGGCAGTATCTCCCCTTTCCTGCGGCCGGGCCTGTCATATATCGTCATATACTCACAGGTATGTACTGATGTTACAGCAAACTTTTGGATGTGCTGATTCGTTGTTGTATGGATTTAGGCTTATATCATCTGTCACCTTTAATTGATGGATTATCGTCAGTGTATCCTACTCTCTTAGGGAAGGATTTAAATGTTATAGAAGAACGTTATATTCAGAACGGCCTCTATATTTACCATCTAGTTACTTAACTATGCCTAAATGGAAAAATATATACCAAATTCACCACTTCCAGGTGAAATCACTTGTTTTATTGGTCCTCTTCCCACCTGTTTCTCCCCCCCCCCACCCACCCTTCTCCCTTTCCTTCCCCTCTCCCCCTTCTGTATATTTCTGCTCTGGTCAGAGTATGCAATTTTAAAATGTACCGCATTTATCAGCGTATAGCACGTGCCAGCGTATAACACGCACCCCAAGTTTAGGAAAAGTTTAAGGAAAAAAACTTTAGGAGGGAAGTTTAAGGAAAAAAACTTACATTTAAATGCACATCAATGCAGCCTTGTCAGTTCCACCTGCAGCCTTGTCAGTTCCACCTGCAGCCTTGTCAGTTCCACCTGCAGCCTTGTCCCAGTTCCACCTGCAGCCTTGTCCCAGTTCCACCTGCAGCCTTGTCCCAGTTCCACCTGCAGCCTTGTCCCAGTTCCACCTGCAGCCTTGTCCCAGTTCCACCTGCAGCATTGTCCCAGTTCCACCTGCAGCCTTGCCCCAGTTCCACCTGCAGCCTTGCCCCAGTTCCACCTGCAGAATTTAAAAATGGCACCGCCGAGATACAGAGCCGGATGTCCTGTGTATCTCGGCGCCGCTCGATAGTTCTCGTCGGCTTTCGGCCACTCTCGTCGGCTTTCGGCCGTTCTCGTAGGCTTTTGGACGCTTTTGGCCATTCTCGCTGGCTCACGTGGGACTGCGAGAGCCGCCGAGAATGGCCGAAAGCATCCGAAAGCCTCAGAGAACGGCCGTCAGCGGCCAAAAACCTCAGAGAACGACTTGAAGCCGCCGAAAGCCTCCGAGAGCAGCCGAAAGGCGCAAGAATGGCCGGAGAGGCTCAGAATCGGCGGGGGATCGGCGTATAACATGCACCCACGATTTTCCCCTGATTTTTAGGGGAAAAAAGTGTGTGTTTATACGCCGATAAATACGGTATATGGAATTTATACTTCAAATTCCTAACACAAATATTTTCCATATATATATTATTTATAGATGGCAAGTCTTTGCATACGATTTCAATGAGAGACCTCACACAAGATCTTCGTCCACTTAACATCCACACTGAAAATCTGCCTTTACTATCTTTTATGATACCAGTAACCTTACCAGAGGTAGGTATTCATTTTAACTATTGGTTTAGGAGTCACAAGGCCAAAAAAACACTTTTTATGATGCATGCAGCAATGGCAGGCTTAGTGGTGATGTTGATCTTTCTCTTTCCCTATACTACATGTACAATTAACACGTCCATGGTGTTAAGTTTATCTATTTCTTTATTTCTTTCTTGCTTACATCTATTGGTATCTGGCATGTCCCCAAATTCTACCCACAGCTCACTATGCATGCAATTCCTCTTGGTTTGCTGGTTTCCAGACACAGACATTTTAAAACCTTATATACATATATATTATACTTACTTGATGTATTTTTCTATCTAGAAAATATATATAAGCTCCTGAAGAAGCGGTCCCCACAAAACATGTAGAACTTTTTCAAATGTTACTAATCTATCTCTCCAGTCGTGTCCCATATATACATTTTTTCAGGCTCTGTATCGCTGATATTAACGGCTACCATTGGAAATATAACGTTTTCCACTGTAGACTGCTACAGTATTGTTTTTATATGTAATTTTAGAATTTATCTATAAATTGTTATAAATACAATTTTATTTTTATCAGTGGTGCCTATAAAGTAAATTTTCCACTTCCAATCTATATTATTACATGGTACTCCTACTGATTCACCAAAAAATGTGTAAAATAAAAAAAAACACAGGGACAGGGGGGGTTGAATAAAGGACTTGTCAAATACTGTCCCTGTGTTTTTTTTTTAATTTTACACTTTTTTTTTTTGTGAATCAGTAAGGGTACCATGTAACGATATAGATTGGAAGTGGAAAATTTAATTTATAGGCACCACTGATAGAAATAAAGTTGTATTTATAACAATTTATAGATAAATTCCCTGAAACCAGCTATTCTGCACTATATTGCTAGTTCTTTTTTTTTTTTACGTTCTGCTTGCAATGGGGAACCCCACTGACAACAGAAGAGTCATAGTTATTGAGGATGGGCCTGCTCCTCAACAGCCAACCATTCTGCACTTTTTTTGTCAAACGACATAGCGAACTAATCCAAAATGCATTCCTAAAAATATGAATCAATCTGAATATATGAAACAAATCCTGAAAATGAAACATTTTAACATAACGAATATGATAAAACGAGATTTACTTGAATTTGTTTATCCTAAACAAAACACATTTTTTTTATGCATATCACTACAATGTACCCTTGAGAGGGCATCAGCATTTTTATATTGTTTCCTAGACCTGTGTTTCAATCACCACAAAAGTAAATTTAAGCCCAAGAACTACCTGATTACCCCTGTATTTGTGTGCTTGTTTTGTCTCATCCAGGTTAGGGGGGCATGGTCTGACACCAAACAGAACTTTCTGCCAATGGGAAAAAAGCACTTTTTATAGCCATCAACTTCCTTCTGACAAATACTATGGGGAGTCCCGCCCCATTGATCTCTTAGGGCAGAAAGGCACCTGAACCTTCACTGGAGGCATCCACCTGGACAATGAATACTTTAGCAAAATCTGGAGCAACCAGCACTGTTTTACTATTTCAAAGTATTTTATTGAAATTTTTCAAAGAGAATACAATGAGAAATGACATGGCATATAAACATTGTCAACACGAAAACAGGTAAAAATGGTAAACAAGCATCATTCAGCTGTGACAAATGAGTGAAACTGTTATTTCTCGTGGAACGGTTAGACGGGGCCCTATGTTCCAGCCCTACAGAGGTGGGAGGAGAAGGCTTTCTAGACGGTGAAACGTATGGGGATCTCCCCCTACCAGGCACCCCATCTGGGATCTATCTGTGCCCAATAGGGAAAGCCCCCACCGCCCCACCCCCCAGCTATGTAGATGCAAAGTTGCAAGTAAGGCCTATCCCTCTGGGTTGCCAGTACCTAAGGAGAAACCTGAAAGTAGGGCACCGTCAATCATATAGTAAGCTACAAAATAGAAGGAGAGGGAAGAGGAGAAAGCAGACAGCAGTAAAGAGAGAGCGAGAGGGGAAAAGAGGGAGTGGATAGAAGGAGAGTTGAAGGGTGGAGAGGGAGTATAGTCAGGATGTTCGGAGCATCAAATATAGGATCTGGTTCAGGGGATTATCGAGTTAGTGATCCATGGAGCGCCAATAAAAAATGGCCCAGGGTTCCCATGTGGATTCAAATTTACAGACCGTGTTAGAGATAACACTGGCTAGCTTCTCCTGTGACATTATCCAAGAGATTTTCCTAAGTACTGCTGGGAAGGAGACCCTGGGTTTTTTCCAGGCCTTAGCAACCGTCAGTTTGGCGCCAAGAAGTATAAATCTGATGAGTTTCTGAGAGGCTTTGGTCAAGTTTGGAATGTGAGCATTAAGAAGGGCTACCATAGGGGATCTGGGGATCCGTATTCCAACTAGTTTATCAATTAAGTTGAAATTTTTTCTCGAAAATGACCTTATTCTAGGGCATTCCCACCAAACATGGGACATGGAGCCTACGAGACCACACTCTCTGAAACATAATGGGCTTGCTGTCGGAAAAAGCGAGGCAAGATGTGAGGGGGTTAATACCATCTAGAAATTATTTTCAGACTAGCTTCAGTGAGCGTAGTGTTCAGGATGCTCTTAAAAGAGCCAAAACTAGCTTTCTGCCAGGTCCCCAGATCCCAGTTAAATTGGAAGTCTGATTCCCAGCGTAGCATGTAGGAGGATTTAGTGGAAGGTGAGATGAGTGATGAGTAGACTGTCGACACCCCCCCCCTCTGATCCATGGACTGACCGCACCAGATTTCATAGTCTGTAAATTGGGGGTGTAGGGGTTTGTCCTTCCAGAGTTTGTGGAGATAGTGTGAAATCTGTCCAAATCTGAACTGTTCAGAGACCGGTAGGTCCCATTTTTTGGTACAATAAGCAAGAGTAACCGGGCCAGAAACTGTATAAAAGTGTCCAATTCGGTATAGTCCTTTATCCAGCCACCATTTAAATGCTTGTATATTTTGTCCTGGGGGAAAGTCAGGGTTATGGAACAAGTGGGACAGGGGTTTATAGGCCGAGACCAAATTTGTGTTGGAGCGAACAGAGTCCCAGAGGGCGAACATATGCGAGAGGGTAGGGGCCAAAATCGGAGGACGCAATTTCGGATTTGACCAGAGGAGAAAATCTAGGGTGTAATGCGGAACTGCTTGCCTTTCAATGTGGACCCAATCCGGCTTTTTGTATTTGGAGTACATCACGGAGAGCTGAGCAATTCGGGCAGCAATGTAGTATTTATGAAAGTGGGGCAAACCGACCCCCCCTTTCTGCCTATGTAGATACAAGGTTTGCTGCGGAATCCTATATCCTTTCGAGCCCCAGATAAATTTAAGAACTTTACTTTGGAACCTTTTAAGGTGATCTCTTACGATAGGGGTGGGTAGTGAGCGGAAAAGATAAAGGAGTCTAGGGAGCAACGTCATCTTTATTGAATTGATCTTCCCCAGCCAAGAGAGATTATGTTTAGACCATGTTTGGAGGTCCAGTTCCAATTTTCGGTACATGGGAGGGTAATTGGTGCTATAAAGGTTCTCCGTTTTGGCCGTAAGCTCGACACCGAGATATTTAATGGATGAGGTGTTCCAATGAAACTTAAAGTGAGGTCGTAGGGAGTCGACCGTTGTAGAGGGAAGAGAGACATTTAATGCTTGTGACTTAGAGTAATTAACCCGTAATCCAGAAATGGTAGCGAATTCGTCTAGAGATTGGCAAAGATTAGGTAGAGATGTCGTCAGGGAAGTGAGGAAAAGGAGAATGTCATCCGCGAAGAGTCCGCATTTGTGGGTCTGGGATCCGCATCGGACACCGTGAATATTGGGGTTTTGGCGGATGGAAATTGCAAGGGTTTCTATTGCAATAGCAAATATCAGGGGGGATAACGGGCAGCCCTGACTAGTTCCCGTAGAGATGGATATAGGTTGTGAACAGTGACCTTGAAGCTTGACGCAAGCGGTGGGATTGGAGTATAGAGCTCGTATTAAACCCATAAAGTTGTTTCCAAAGCCCCAGCGTTGGAGGATCTCAAAAATATAAGGCCAGGAGACTGAGTCAAAGGCTTTTTGGAGATCTAGTGAAAGGAGCATGCCTGATTGTTTAGGGCCCCCATCCCATCCAGTCTGAAGTATGGAGACTATATCAATAGCCCTTCTGATCTGGTCAGGGCCCTGCCTGCCTGGGATGAACCCCACCTGATCCCTGTGTATATATCTCGTGATGAAGGAAGCCAGACGATTCGCTAAGATTTTGGTAAGGATTTTTAGATCACTATTGATGAGAGAGATAGGTCTGTAATTGCCAACTTCTTCTGGATTTTTGTCTGGCTTTGGAATAACTGCGATGAAAGCAGTATTAAGATGGGGATCAAGTGGGGTTCCACTTATCTTGGAATTGAAAAATTTAGTGAGGTGGGGTGACAGGGTAGACGGGAATGTCTTATAGTAGGAGTTGGATAGGCCATCTGGGCCTGGTGCTGAGTTAGACTTTAGAGCAGTAATAACATCCTGGACCTCTTCTATCGAGAAGGGGGCTTCTAGTATAGCCTTATGTTCTGCAGAAAGGGAGGGAACGGGGATCCCGTCGAGATACTTGGAAAGAGCAGGCTGGTCCGCAGAGTCATGTTGACTGTAAAGTTTGGAGTAGAAGTCATGGAATACTTCAAGAATTTTGGCAGGGTTGGATGATGTACCTTGTCCTGGGATCCTGATTTTGGGCATTACATAGGAGCGAAATTTGGGTGTTAGCCTAGAAGCTAGCATTGATCCCAATTTATCCCCTTGTGTATAAAATTTATTTTTACTCCACCGTATTTGTTTTTTCGGCTTGTGTAGTCAGGGCAAGGTTGAGTTTGAGTCTAGTTTTGTCGAGTTGGGTACGCAAGGAGGGAGAGGGACGTCGTTTGTGTTGGGCGCGAAGGGAAGCATATTGATCGTCAAGTCTTTTTATGTCCGCTGCCCGTTCTCGTTTAAGTTGCATCATCATTTTGATTATCTTGCCTCTGATGAATGGTTTGTGGGCCGCCCACAGTGTTTCCGCTGAGATCCCATCGGTTTTATTAAGGGAGAAGTATTCTGTGATTGTTTTTTCCAACGACTGGACTTTTATCGGATCCGATAGCAGGGATTCGTTCAATCTCCATTGACCGAATCCCGGCTTCGGGTAGCGTCTGTGCATAGATAGAGTTACAATAGCATGGTCGGAGAGGGCAGAATCAGTGATTTTAGAGGAGAGAATCCGGGGAATATTTCGGGTTTGGGTTAGGAGGTGGTCAATCCTGGCATATAGGTTATGAGGAGCGGAGAAATGAGAGTAGTCCCTCTTTCCCGGGTTGAGTTCCCTCCAGACATCTGCCATGCCCTGAGCATGGATGAGTTTGGCTATCTTAAGGCTTTCTTTGGTGGGCCTGGTGAGTTGGGAGGAAGGGGATTTGGACCTGTCTAAAGCCTGGTCGAAGGCGGAATTGGAGTCCCCCCCGAAAATTACCGTACCCTCGAGGAATGGGGAAAGAGATGCAAACATTGTGTTTTAGGTAGTGGTGCGCTGTATAGAACAATCCTAGATGTGCTAGACGGAGCTAGCTAGATAGGCAGCAAAAGGTAGGTGTGGATGATGGTAAAGCCAAAGCGATGTCTGTAACCTGAACGGTTGCAGCCTTAATCCAGTGCAAATATCACAAATTTTAAAAAAGGAAATACATAATAAAACCTAGTGGTTAAAAATGACTAGTGCAGTGTGCACTGTGGTGAATGAAGGTAAAATCTCAACAAGTATAATAAAAATGTCCAAGTGGTGGAACAGAATAAAATAAATAATCCCAGTGGGTATGTAGCAATGTGAGATCCTTAAAAAGAAGTAGACGGATAAAGTGCAAAGTGCTGGAATAGAAAGAAGGAAATGGACACTATTCCAAGTTTCAACAGTGTCTTGGTGCTGAAAGTAG
This sequence comes from Lithobates sylvaticus, assembly GCA_028564925.1. Lineage (NCBI taxonomy): Eukaryota > Metazoa > Chordata > Amphibia > Anura > Ranidae > Lithobates > Lithobates sylvaticus. Next base: position 521,079,412 of record CM053026.1, read on the forward strand.
CGCCTAAAGTGGCTAGTGATCCTCAGAGCGAGGATATTTTGTGACAGAGAAGTTACACAAAAAAAGTTACACAAAAAATGAAATGAAACTTATATTTAAGACTGGGTAAGCGAAACTCGCTAAACATAAGAATGTATTCAAAAGTCCAGATGGAGCATGCTCCTAGGGTGATCAGTGCAAGTATGGGTGGGGGGAACGTGAAAACAAGGTTTCCTATTTAATCCAGTGGAGAAAACCAATAATATAAATAAATAAAACCAATAATTTAAATAAATAGATCTGTGACTGTGTGGCACACACCGTATTCACAACGGTTAATACACAGTTGGAGTGATGTGAGGTTTTCGGTGCAATGTGACATAGATTGAGTCCAACATAAAAATAAAGTGCGGGTGCTTGATAGCTGTGTGGGACGGTAGATGATCCGTGCGTTCTCCTTCGTGCAGAATAAATGGATGGATGTCCCCTTACCTTACAGCTGTAAGGTAACAGCGTGTAGTGGAGATCTCGTTTGGGTCCTTGGTCGGCGTTCCTGGTGTACTGCCCTGGGTCCTACCCTGCCTATAGTATGCGGTCCTGCCTCTTTGTATGTGTCCACAGTGGGGGAACTCGCCGGTAGTATAGGTTTTTAGGGAAGAGATGAAGGAAACCTCATAGTGCAGTATTCCAGTATAATACAATGTTTTAATAGTATACAGAAAGGTACTCACATTTAGCAAATAATACAATAAGCGATGTAAAAACGAGCTGCGGGCTCGTATGACGTCACTTCCGGTGTCACAGTCCCGACGCGTGTTCGTCACGGTCACGTGACTTCATCAGGGGATAACTGTGTACATTGGGAAGTGTCCTTAAATATGGTGTGTTATTAGCATATACGGCGGCCATTTTCCTGTAGCTCCGGTGACCGGAAGTCAACAAACGGCCATCTTTACTCTGTAATAGTCGCCGGAAGTGTACCGGCGGCCATTTTTTTGGATCTAGAGACATAGTCGGATGTAAACATCCGTCGTGGAGCCATATTTCTTTGGCTCGTTTTGGGCGGAAGTAGTCTGGCGGCCATTTTCTTAGAGCTAGGGGCTAACATAGCAATCAATGTCCATAAGGTATGTCTCTACCAGAGCAAGGAGAATAACTGTCAGCAACACTTGGTGTATACGGTCCTGGTATACAACCCGTGGCATTGATGGAGGTTAAAATGTGTTCCATATTACAAAGTTGTATTAGTACTACGTTCAACATACAATAGATAAAAATGATAGTAAATGTTAAAAATTATGTTAAAATATATTTTAAAATAAAGGGAAAATGCGCGCATCTGTATGTGTATAAATAAATGTATATACACATGACATGACCGGAAATGGCGTCACATAAAATTACTTCTAAAATCATACATATAAATGAGGAGAGGCATATATGATAAAAGAGTGCACGAGAGATGATGCAATATAGGTTCCATGGTGCAGAGAGAGTGGTCGTGCAAGAGGGTGCATCTGAAGAATAAAAGAATATAAATTTGTGATGGGGATGAGGGGTTTGTTAAAAATCACTGATAAAACAGTTAAGATCAAACTCTATATTCATTCCTCGAGGGGCAAGGGTATCTAGGGTAAAAATCCATCTTGATTCTAGTTGGCTCAACGTCCTTACTTTATGACCCCCACGCCAATGTTTTATATATGGCTCTATCCCCCAAAATTTAAGTTGGGTTGGGTCTCTGTTGTGGTGGGTGAGGAAATGTTTTGATACGCTATGCTTGTGTCATGAAGATCCTGCCAGAAATCTAAACCCGGGCCGTCCTGGCCCTCAGATTCCATTGCGCATGCGCATGCGCGCCCGGGCACGTGCACAACCGCGCACAGGGAGACGGGCGCGCGCCCTAGTTAGCACCAGCCGGCCTATTTAAGCCTGACTTGAGCAGACGGTCTTTGCTGTCTGCTCTACAGCGTTGTGGTGTAGTAAAGAAACCTGATCCTGTTGTACCTGTTCCTTTGACCCGGCTTGCCATAAGACTATCCTGCTTTCTGCCTGTACCCGACCCCGGCTTCCAGTGACCATCCTCCTGCCTGATCCATTGTACCTTGCTCTAGTTCAGATTCATTACCTGACTCCTTGATGAACTTTGGTTCCTTGCTTAGCCTTTGTCCAGTCTGCAGACTGACCCTCTGTAACGAGCCTGTTCACCTGCTGGTCCCAGTCCAGTCTGTGGTTCCGTTTCCTGTGTTCAGTTCCTGTCAGCTCTGCTATCCAAGCTTACCTGTGAACCTGCTTGCCAAGCCGTTGTCCAGTTCCTGTCAGCTCTGCAATCCAAGCTTACCTGTGAACTTACTTGCCAAGCCGTTGTCCAGTTCCTGTCAGCTCTGCTATCCAAGTGTACCTGTGAACCTGCTTGCCAAGCCGTTGTCCAGTTCCTGTCAGCTCTGCAATCCAAGCTTACCTGTGAACTTACTTGCCAAGCCGTTGTCCAGTTCCTGTCAGCTCTGCTATCCAAGTGTACCTGTGAACCTGCTTGCCAAGCCGTTGTCCAGTTCCTGTCAGCTCTGCAATCCAAGCTTACCTGTGAACTTACTTGCCAAGCCGTTGTCCAGTTCCTGTCAGCTCTGCTATCCAAGTGTACCTGTGAACCTGCTTGCCAAGCCGTTGTCCAGTTCCTGTCAGCTCCGCTATCCAGTTTACCTGTGAGCCTGATTCCTGTGATCCTGCCAGCTCTGCTATCCAGTTTACCTGTGAGCCTGCTTCCTGTGATCCTGCCAGCTCTGCTATCCGGTTTACCTGTGAGCCTGCTTCCTGTGATCCTGCCAACTCTGCTATCCAGTTTACCCGTGAGCCTGCTTCCTGTGATCCTGCCAGCTCTGCTATCCGGTTTACCCGTGAGCCTGCTTCCTGTGATCCTGCCAGCTCAGCTATCCAGTTTACCCGTGAGCCTGCTTCCTGTGATCCTGCCAGCTCTGCTATCCGGTTTACCTGTGAGCCTGTTTCCTGTGATCCTGCCAGCTCTGCTATCCGGTTTACCTGTGAGCCTGTTTCCTGTGATCCTGCCAGCTCTGCTATCCAGTTTACCTGTGAGCCTGATTCCTGTGATCCTGCCAGCTCTGCTATCCGGTTTACCTGTGAGCCTGTTTCCTGTGATCCTGCCAGCTCTGCTATCCAGTTTACCTGTGAGCCTGCTTCCTGTGATCCTGCCAGCGCTGCTATCCGGTTTACCTGTGAGCCTGCTTCCTGTGATCCTGCCAGCTCTGCTATCCAGTTTACCTGTGAGCCTGCTTCCTGTGATCCTGCCAGCTCTGCTATCCGGTTTACCTGTGAACCTGCTTCCCAGAGATCCTGCCTGCTCAGCTAACCTGTTTCCTTCCCACCGGTCTGTTGATCCTGCCAGGCACCCGTGCTCCTCCTCACTCCTGGCTCTCCTGTTCCCACACCAGGGGACCAGGAGTGGGAGACGCAAGGGAGGCCTCTCCCTGCAATCTCGGGCTCGCACCACCAGGTACGTGACAGTAGCAGACAGCCATGTCTGAGCCCGAGCAGGGAGCCCCCGCCATGGAGGGGCTATGCCAACACCTGGCAGGTCTGACCGAAGCGGTGAAGAACCTCCAGCAGGGTTATACCCGGCTGGAGGAACGGGTACTGGCCCTTTCTGGTCCATCCAGTACCCAAGGAACTCCTCACCCAGCAATACCCCCAACGGGGCCTGCACCTACCCAGACTATAGTGATGCTACCACCTGAGCCCAAGGTACCTACTCCAGAGAAATTTACGGGTGCCCGTGGTAGCTTTAGAACTTTCCGTAACTCCTGTGAACTCCATTTTGCCCTGCAACCTAGGACCTTCTCTTTAGAGACCACCAAGGTGGGTTTTGTGGTAGCCCTACTGACTGGGGATCCCCAAATCTGGGCCCACCGTCTCGTGGAACAAAAGGATGCAGCATTGACCAGTCTCTCCACCTTTTTTGATGCCATGGCGCAGCTTTATGAGGACCCCCAACTCTCAACCACTGCGGAGGCCGCCTTACGTTCTCTCCAACAGGGTCGAAGACCAGCAGAGGACTACGTGGCTGAGTTCAGGCGTTGGGGTGCCGACACCGACTGGAACGATGCTGCCCTCCGTCATCAATTCCGCATGGGCCTCTCAGACGCACTCAAGGACGAGCTCGCCAGAGTGGGGGTACCCCAGACCCTGAATTCCCTCATAGATCTAAGCATCCAAATTGACCGGCGCCTACGGGAGCGTAGGGCCGAACGAACCTTGGGGTCCCCAAGACCTACCTGGATGCTCCCCAGGGGTCCTAGTCACTTCCGCACTGCTCCCCCCGTTAAACCTACTCATGCCTCTTCAGCATCCGAACCCATGCAACTTGGACTCCTGCGGCCTTCTCTCACCCCAGCAGAACGTCAGAGACGCCGCAGCAACAATCTGTGCCTGTATTGTGGAGAGCCTGGTCATTATGTTCGGAATTGCCCGGCTAAACTCCGTAAGTTCCCCACTATTCTCTCCAGTTATGTGGATCCTGTGACCGGGGTTTCATCTCATCTTGCCCTTTCTGTTTCCTTCCAGTTCTCAGGAAGGACCCTACAAACCACAGCTATCATTGACTCTGGTGCCTGCAGTTGCTTTATGGACTCTGCTTTTGCTGCCCGGCATCGAATTCCTCTCCGTCTGAGAAAACAAGGCCTGTCTGTCCACCTGGCGGATGGGTCCACCATCAAATCTGGCCCAGTGACTCAGGAGACTGCCCCATTGCACACAGTAATCTCAGAGTCACATCAAGAACTGTTATGTTTGGACATAATTTCTTCCCCCTTGTTTCCAGTTATTCTAGGGATCCCCTGGCTGCAAGCACACAACCCGGTCATCAACTGGTCCACAGGAGAGGTGGCCTTTTCTTCTCCCTACTGCCAAAGGTCCTGCGGCTCCTTGGCCCCCGCAGGACCCTCTGCTCTGCTCTGCCTCGAAAACGAGGCAGGTCTACGTCAGTCCATCCCTGAAGTCTACCATGCATACCTGGATGTGTTTAGTAAACAAAGGGCAGATGTGCTGCCACCACATAGGCCCTATGACTGTCCCATTGAACTCCTTCCCGGGGCCAAGATTCCCTTCGGTAGGGTTTTCCCGTTAACAGAGGTGGAGCAGGGGAAATTAAAGGACTATATTGATGATAACCTGAAAAAAGGGTTTATCCGCCCATCTACGTCTCCTGCAGGTGCAGGAATATTTTTTGTAGAAAAGAAGGACCATTCTCTCAGACCCTGTGTGGACTACCGTGCCCTAAACGAGGTCACAGTCAAAAATCGCTACCCGCTTCCCCTGGTACCTGAACTGTTTCAGAGGCTTGGCACGGCCTCCATCTTTTCTAAACTGGACCTCAGAGGGGCATACAATTTGATACGTATAAAGGATGGGGACGAATGGAAGACGGCATTTCGGTCTCGATTTGGGCACTTCGAGTACCTGGTGATGCCGTTTGGACTCTGTAACGCCCCCGCTACCTTCCAGGCCTTTATAAATGATGTACTTCGGGACTTCCTTGATGTTTTTGCTGTTGTTTATCTTGATGACATACTAATTTTCTCTTCCTCCCTAGAGCTGCATCGTGGACATGTTAAAAGTGTGTTGGGTCGTCTCCGGCAACATGGCCTCTATGCCAAGGCAGAAAAATGTCTCTTTGAGGTAGAAAGCATACCCTTCCTAGGTTTGATCATCTCCAGTAGAGGCATCCGGATGGACCCCCAGAAAATCTCAGCCATCCTGGACTGGCCAGTTCCCGCAGATAAAAAGGGGATCCAGCGATTCATTGGCTTTGCCAATTTTTATCGCAAATTCATCAAGGGATTTTCGGCCATAGTGGCACCCATTACTCAACTCACCAAACAAGGTACCCGTTTTCATTGGTCCCCTGAGGCCCAAGGGGCCTTCGAGGCCCTCAAGGGGCTCTTTACCTCAGCCCCTATCCTGAAGCATCCAGATCCTTCTCTGCCCTTTGTCCTCGAAGTGGATGCCTCAGAAATAGCTGTAGGGGCCATCCTGTCCCAGAGACAGGGCATCAAAGCCCTGCTACACCCCGTGGCATTCTTCTCACGGAAACTGTCCCCAGCCGAGAAGAACTACGATGTGGGGGATCGGGAATTACTGGCCATAAAAACCGCCCTCGAGGAATGGCGTTACCTGCTAGAAGGGGCTACTCACCCAATCCTGATCTTCACAGATCACAAGAATCTAGAGTACCTGAAGACTGCCAAGAGGTTAAAACCTAGACAGGCCCGTTGGGCCTTATTTTTCTCTCGTTTTACTTTTCACGTGACATATCGTCCGGGTTCCAAAAACGCGAAGCCAGACGCTCTGTCTCGTATGTATCACAAATCCCAGGATGGTTCCCCTCCAGACACTATCCTTGCCCCTGGAAACTTTCTCCTGTTTCAGGAAGACCTACTGTCCCAGCTCAGGCGGGCCTCCAGTGGCCTCATACCCACTCCCGGTCCTGGGTTGCAGGCCAAGGATGGGCTATTGTGGCATGGGGATAAGATTTTCATTCCCGAGGGTCTGCGGGTAACCGTCCTGGAATTGTGCCATGACCACAAGCTTGCCGGACACTTTGGTGTCACCAAAACCACTGAATTGGTACAACGTACCTTCTGGTGGCCTCAGCTAAGGGAAGACTGCAGGAAATTTGTGGAAACATGCACTGTGTGTATTCGGAGCAAGAGTCACAGAACCAAAGCCTGGGGCCTACTCAAGCCATTACCAGTCCCAGATCGCCCCTGGAAAATGCTGTCCATAGATTTCATTGTGGAACTGCCCCCAGCAGAGGACCACACTACGATCTTCGTGATAGTTGATCGTCTGTCAAAGATGGCACACTTTGTTCCCATGAAGGGTACCCCTTCTGCCTCAGAGACCGCACAAGTGTTCATCCGAGAAGTCATCAGACTCCATGGGGTACCAGCCAACATAGTGTCCGACCGAGGGGTACAATTCACCTCTCGGTTTTGGAAATCACTCTGCAAGGCCCTCAATATTGAGCTATCGTTTTCTTCCGCTTATCACCCTCAAACCAATGGGCAGACCGAAAGAACCAATCAGACCCTGGAACAATATCTTTGATGCTTTTCTTCCTTCTCCCAAGACGATTGGATCTCCCTGTTACCAGTTGCCGAGTTTGCATATAACAATGCTATCCACTCGGCCACCCAACAGACACCCTTTTTTTGCCAACTATGGCTTTCATCCTTCATTTTTGCCCAATTCTCTTCCTGAATGTACTGTGCCCGCAGTCCAGGAGAAGATTGACTTCTTTGCTTCCAATAACCAACTCCTGCAGGACACCATGGCCCGGACCCAGGAACATAACAAAACAGTCTTTGACCGAAAGAGGCGTGGAGAATTGGTACTGGCACCGGGTGACACAGTGTGGCTCTCCACCTTGAATCTGAAATTGGCTTGTCCCTCAAAGAAACTGGGCCCTAAGTTCTTAGGTCCCTTTCCAGTCAAACGAAAGATTAATGAAGTAGCCTATGAGTTGGAACTTCCTGATTCCCTCAAGGTCCATCCAGTCTTTCATGTTTCCCTGTTGAAGCCCTCTACTTCCAACCCCTTTTCCAACAGAAGGACGGTACCCCCGGACCCAGTCTTGGTAGATGGCGAGGAAGAATATGAGGTAGAGGCCATACTAAATGTTAGAAAAAGGAGAAATCAGAACCAGTTTTTGATCAAATGGAAGGGATATGGTCCTGAAGAAAATTCCTGGGAGCCCGAGTGTAATATCCATGCTAAGAGTCTAGTTCAAGCCTTCAAAAGAGCTCACCCTGAGAGATTTGCCCAGAGGGGCACCCGGAGGTTGCCCCTAGGAGGGGGGCAATGTCATGAAGATCCTGCCAGAAATCTAAACCCGGGCCGTCCTGGCCCTCAGATTCCATTGCGCATGCGCATGCGCGCCCGGGCGCGGGCACGTGCACAACCGCGCACAGGGAGACGGGCGCGCGCCCTAGTTAGCACCAGCCGGCCTATTTAAGCCTGACTTGAGCAGACGGTCTTTGCTGTCTGCTCTACAGCGTTGTGGTGTAGTAAAGAAACCTGATCCTGTTGTACCTGTTCCTTTGACCCGGCTTGCCATAAGACTATCCTGCTTTCTGCCTGTACCCGACCCCGGCTTCCAGTGACCATCCTCCTGCCTGATCCATTGTACCTTGCTCTAGTTCAGATTCATTACCTGACTCCTTGATGAACTTTGGTTCCTTGCTTAGCCTTTGTCCAGTCTGCAGACTGACCCTCTGTAACGAGCCTGTTCACCTGCTGGTCCCAGTCCAGTCTGTGGTTCCGTTTCCTGTGTTCAGTTCCTGTCAGCTCTGCTATCCAAGCTTACCTGTGAACCTGCTTGCCAAGCCGTTGTCCAGTTCCTGTCAGCTCTGCAATCCAAGCTTACCTGTGAACTTACTTGCCAAGCCGTTGTCCAGTTCCTGTCAGCTCTGCTATCCAAGTGTACCTGTGAACCTGCTTGCCAAGCCGTTGTCCAGTTCCTGTCAGCTCTGCTATCCGGTTTACCTGTGAGCCTGTTTCCTGTGATCCTGCCAGCTCTGCTATCCAGTTTACCTGTGAGCCTGATTCCTGTGATCCTGCCAGCTCTGCTATCCGGTTTACCTGTGAGCCTGTTTCCTGTGATCCTGCCAGCTCTGCTATCCAGTTTACCTGTGAGCCTGCTTCCTGTGATCCTGCCAGCGCTGCTATCCGGTTTACCTGTGAGCCTGCTTCCTGTGATCCTGCCAGCTCTGCTATCCAGTTTACCTGTGAGCCTGCTTCCTGTGATCCTGCCAGCTCTGCTATCCGGTTTACCTGTGAACCTGCTTCCCAGAGATCCTGCCTGCTCAGCTAACCTGTTTCCTTCCCACCGGTCTGTTGATCCTGCCAGGCACCCGTGCTCCTCCTCACTCCTGGCTCTCCTGTTCCCACACCAGGGGACCAGGAGTGGGAGACGCAAGGGAGGCCTCTCCCTGCAATCTCGGGCTCGCACCACCAGGTACGTGACAGCTTGTCATAGCCTTTAGTTATATTCTGCACATGTTCTTTTATGCGGATCCATAGGGGTCGTTTTGTTCGCTCTATGTATTGGAGCCCGCAATTACACTCTAGGGCATATACTGCCCCTACTGTGTTGCAGCAGATGAATTCCTTGATTTCGTAAGTATTACCAGTGCTGGTCGATGTGAATTCCTTCTTCCTTTCATTTGGACGTTTGGTTTTTCTGCAGGCATAGCACCGTTTACACGGATAGAAACCTTTACCCGTAAAAAAAGTGAAGGCTCTATTGGGAGGGTCGGGAATATTTTTGACAATTTTGTCGCGAATGGTTGGTGCTCTTCTATACACGAATTTGGGGAGGGCCGGGAGGATATCCTGTAGGTATTTATCTGCCAGTAGTATGCTCCAATGTCGTTTGATGATTTTTTTTTTTTTTTTCAACTTGTTTATATTGAATACTGTAATCTAGAATAATTGGTATCATGTCTCGGGAGGTTTCTCGTTTAGGTTTGTCTTGAATCAGGTCTCTGCGATCCATATCGGTGACCTCTTTGATTTTTTTATCGATAAAACTTTCTTCGTATCCTTTCTCGATGAATCTATGTTTCATGGTTTCAGCTTGGGTGTAGAAGAGTTCTTTATGCGTGCAATTTCTCCTTAAGCGCATGAGTTGGCCCTTCGGGATGTTGAAGAGCCAATTCTGATGGTGACAACTTCCTATGGGTAAATAGCTGTTACGATCGACATTTTTGAAGTGAGTTTTGGTGGAGATTGTGTTACCATCTTGTAGGATCTCCAGATCCAGAAACATGACTTTCTTGTCGCTAATGTCCCAATTTAGCTTAATATTCCTATCGTTTTTATTCAGTTTTCCTAGGAAAGTGACAAGTTCAGCCTGGTCGCCTTTCCAAAGGATGAAGATATCATCGATATATCTTTTGTATATAAACAAATTGTCTGGGGTGTCGGAGAAAACTGTCTCCTCTTCCCATTGTGCCATGAAAAGGCCAGCAACGCTCGGAGCAAATTTTGCCCCCATAGCAACTCCCGTTTTTTGAAAATAAAAGTGACGGTTATACCAAAAATAGCTATTTTTTAGACTAAAATCCAGACATTTAACAAGAAACTTCCTCTGAGTACATGGCAGTTCGGTATATTTCCTCAATCCCCATTTGGCTGCTTCGCACGCTTGGTGGTGTAGTATAATGGTGTACAGAGAAGAGACATCGGCTGTAGCTAGCCACCATGGTCCGTCTTCTTTTGGAATATCTTCTAATATTTGTAAAATTTGTTTAGTGTCCCGTAAGTAGGCCTGTGTCTTTTTTACAGCAGGTTGTAGAAAAAAGTCAATATATTGTCCCATTCTCGCTGTCAATGAATCTATGCCATTAACTATTGGCCTCGGCGGTGGATTGTCTTTATCTTTATGTATTTTAGGAAGTGAATAGATGATGGGTGTTCTGCAAGATTCTGGTATGAGGTATTTGGCTTCTTTTTTGTTTAGAATATTCCTTTTCATGCCCAAGTGTACAGTCTGTTCGAGTGCTTTTCTGCATTTGAATACTGGGTTACTTAGAAGTCGGGTGTAGGTATCTGCATCTTGCAACATTTGATCCATACTGGTGTTATATTGTTCTTTTGATAGGATTACGATGCCTCCCCCTTTATCCGCTGGGCGGATCACTAAGTCCTTTCTCTTTGTCAACTTGCGAATCCCACTTTTGATGTGTTTGGGTTCTTCTCGTTTCTTCGTTTTTAATTCTTTCAGGTCTCCGAGAACTACCCTTTTAAAGACATCAATGTGCTTATTGTCCTTCACCAGAGGGTTGAAGGTAGATTTATTTCTTAAAGTGCTGTGTGCTATATGTTCATCTGGTTCTCTCTTATATGATTTGCATGGGTTACTGATAATGTATTTCTTTATGTTGAGTTTCCGCACATATTTTTGGATTCCGATATATGTTTGAAACTTATCAAGATTTTTTATTGGTGCATATTTGAGGCCTTTATCCAATACCCCAATTTCTTCATGGGACAGTATCTGTCCACTAAGGTTAAAAATTCCCTCTCCTTTCACTCTCTTTTTCTTTTGTGATCTCTTCCCCCCTCTACATCCTCTCTTCTTTCTGGTGTTCTCCTGATGTTCCTTGGGTCTTCGGTTCTCCTGGAGGGTTGGTTCTCTCTGCCTTTCTCTAAAAAAGATCTCTCGTAATCTGTATCTGAGTGGCGGTGTCTATCGGATCTGTCATCGTCGGGTCTAGTGCCCAGGGGTGCATAATAGTTGTACGTAGGGATAGGGCTCCTTTCGTATTGCCGATGGGGTCCTTGGGTTGGATACCCTCGATGATCTCTTCGTTCCTGTTGGTGATCCGGACTTCTGCCTCTCGGTCCGTATGTTTCATATGGACGTCCTCTGTCTTCATTGGGAGCCCCTCTGTTGTCGCTTTGGTTATATGTATATGTTCTATTATCTCTCTGGTCGTAGGGTGGTCTTTGCCAATTATTTTGACCATTATTCTTCTTGTTATTCTTCCAAAATGTTTTTTTCCACCCGTTTTGGGGAGTACGTTCCTGGTGTTGTGGTCTCCTGTCATTGGGGTAAGGGGTATGCTGGTTGTAGTTCCCTTGTCTTTCTTCACGTTTAGGTGTATCACGTCTGTTCTGTTGTTCCTGAGGTCTATGTTGCATGTTGTAATTGTTCCCGGTGTTAGAGTGTTGTGGGAGCATTCTGACCGTTTTTTCCGGAGTAGAGTATGTTGAAATGGGGTCTGTATGGCCGAGTTGGCTTTGCCATTTAAAAGCTCGATCGGTTTTAAAGTCATTCATATCGCGACTGTATTTCTTGCTTTTTCTTTGTTGTACCTCTTTATCTTTGTTCGTAAGGTCTTTGTTAAGCTGTGTGGTCAGGGCAATGAATTCTGCAGAGTCTTTATGGGCGTCTAGTTCGTCTTTCACACCTGCTATGATTTCATTAACAGTTTTAAGTTTTTTCCTTTTTCTTTCTAATAGAAATCCTAGTAATTCCAGACCTTTGCTATTAAAAAATTTGAACCAGTCGTCAATTGATTCCTGATCTGACAGGCCATCATTTGGTATTATATCCCATCTAAGTCGTCTCGGGACGATACTATCTTTCAGGTATTGCTCAAAGGTGGTGATGTCCCACCATAGGCTGACCTTTTTTTCCATATTATGGCCTAGTTTCCTCATCAGGCTCTCCAAATCACTACTTTTCTTAGTGGGTGCTGTAACGTTAAAAATGTCTTCTAGATTTACCTGCCTTTTGTCTAAAAATGAGAAGACATCCATGGCGGCCGCAAGAATGGGTGTGAATAGATAGAGATATGTGTATACAAATTATCCCTGCGCCACCATAAACAGAATAGAGCAAAGTGACTGCTGCACACACTGAGGCAAATGTCTGAAGCCAAAGAGTAAATTGTGTTTTAGGTAGTGGTGCGCTGTATAGAACAATCCTAGATGTGCTAGACGGAGCTAGCTAGATAGGCAGCAAAAGGTAGGTGTGGATGATGGTAAAGCCAAAGCGATGTCTGTAACCTGAACGGTTGCAGCCTTAATCCAGTGCAAATATCACAAATTTTAAAAAAGGAAATACATAATAAAACCTAGTGGTTAAAAATGACTAGTGCAGTGTGCACTGTGGTGAATGAAGGTAAAATCTCAACAAGTATAATAAAAATGTCCAAGTGGTGGAACAGAATAAAATAAATAATCCCAGTGGGTATGTAGCAATGTGAGATCCTTAAAAAGAAGTAGACGGATAAAGTGCAAAGTGCTGGAATAGAAAGAAGGAAATGGACACTATTCCAAGTTTCAACAGTGTCTTGGTGCTGAAAGTAGCGCCTAAAGTGGCTAGTGATCCTCAGAGGTAGGATATTTTGTGACAGAGAAGTTACACAAAAAAAGTTACACAAAAAATGAAATGAAACTTATATTTAAGACCGGGTAAGCGAAACTCGCTAAACATAAGAATGTATTCAAAAGTCCAGATGGAGCATGCTCCTAGGGTGATCAGTGCAAGTATGGGTGGGGGGAACGTGAAAACAAGGTTTCCTATTTAATCCAGTGGAGAAAACCAATAATATAAATAAATAAAACCAATAATTTAAATAAATAGATCTGTGACTGTGTGGCACACACCGTATTCACAACGGTTAATACACAGTTGGAGTGATGTGAGGTTTTCGGTGCAATGTGACATAGATTGAGTCCAACATAAAAATAAAGTGCGGGTGCTTGATAGCTGTGTGGGACGGTAGATGATCCGTGCGTTCTCCTTCGTGCAGAATAAATGGATGGATGTCCCCTTACCTTACAGCTGTAAGGTAACAGCGTGTAGTGGAGATCTCATTTGGGTCCTTGGTCGGCGTTCCTGGTGTACTGCCCTGGGTCCTACCCTGCCTATAGTATGCGGTCCTGCCTCTTTGTATGTGTCCACAGTGGGGGAACTCGCCGGTAGTATAGGTTTTTAGGGAAGAGATGAAGGAAACCTCATAGTGCAGTATTCCAGTATAATACAATGTTTTAATAGTATACAGAAAGGTACTCACATTTAGCAAATAATACAATAAGCGATGTAAAAACGAGCTGCGGGCTCGTATGACGTCACTTCCGGTGTCACAGTCCCGACGCGTGTTCGTCACGGTCACGTGACTTCATCAGGGGATAACTGTGTACATTGGGAAGTGTCCTTAAATATGGTGTGTTATTAGCATATACGGCGGCCATTTTCCTGTAGCTCCGGTGACCGGAAGTCAACAAACGGCCATCTTTACTCTGTAATAGTCGCCGGAAGTGTACCGGCGGCCATTTTTTTGGATCTAGAGACATAGTCGGATGTAAACATCCGTCGTGGAGCCATATTTCTTTGGCTCGTTTTGGGCGGAAGTAGTCTGGCGGCCATTTTCTTAGAGCTAGGGGCTAACATAGCAATCAATGTCCATAAGGTATGTCTCTACCAGAGCAAGGAGAATAACTGTCAGCAACACTTGGTGTATACGGTCCTGGTATACAACCCGTGCAAACATACTTTCAAAAAAGGTTGCTTGTCCTTTGTTGGGTGCGTAGTATGAGATGAGGGAGAAGAGGTCATCCTCAATCGTCCCCTTAACAAGTATATATCTGCCCTCTGGATCTCGCATTTCTAAGCTCAGGGTAAAGTTGCAGCCTTTAGCAAAAGCAATAGCAACCCCTCTGGTTTTGTTTTCTGCGTTTGCCAAAAAGAAGGCGGGGAAGTGGGCATGGAGGAATTTGGGACTATACCGAATCGGGAGGTGTGTTTCCTGAAGCATGACAATGTCAATCTTGGAGGATTTGTAGGAGTTAAATAGCTTTTTCCGTTTTATGGGGGAATTCATACCCTGTACATTGTGCGTGGCTATTTTTAACGTGTGCTGAGTGCGGTCAGCCATGGGTACTGTCAGGGGGAGCGTGCAAACAGTCATCATCACTAACCTGAAAGTGTTCCGGCCTGAAGAAGGTGAGAGGACATTCTTCTGGAATACCGCTGGTTGGTGTCCCCGGAAGCGTGTTTCGTGGGAATGTGCTCACTGGAAGAAAAACAAGAATTAATTAATGCTCAGAAAGATAGAAAGAGGTGGGGAAAGGTAGGGAAGAAGGAAAAGAAAAGAGGCCCAGCGATCTCTCCCTGGATGACAGAGTGAACCAGGGGGAGAGGCCCGACCTAGGAATCCTCCTGCTCTTAGAAGAGCAGGAAGCATAAAAAGAGAAAAAATTCTCCATGCCAAACGCGGCCTGGAGATCCAATCCCAACGAATCCAGATGGAAGTCAGAGGGATAGGAGGAGGTGCATGTGTACCGCCCCAGACTAGGACCTTCCGGGTCTGAGGGAAAAATGAAATACATAAACTTGACATAAAACCAGCCCTTAGGGCAAACGATCGTCAATCAGTGTAAAGATGTTGAGTAGATTGGAATTAAAAAAAAAAAAGACAATAACATTAGAGGGGTTTCCAACCCCAGCTGAAGAAGAACAAGATGTCCACTCGGTAGCGACCAACTAGGGAGTAGTGCAGGCAGTGACATTAGGGTGAAAATTCCGCTAGATCCAGCCGGATACTAGTAAAGAAAGCATGGAGCCTGCGACAATGAACAGTTCATCTGCGTCTTGCTAGAAGAAATGATCCGATCAATTTGGCCGAAGGGGTCAGTGAGCATCTGGGGGCATCATACAGGAATATCTACCGCAAAGTCCAGAGTTCAGGGTCGGGAAAATAAAACTGGAATCTCAGTTGACAAAGTAGCAGGTCAACGTGGGGGGTCGATCAAGACCATGTGAATGAAAGAAAGTTTTCCATGTTGCACTCAATGTGGACCATTGGGTTGCGATCGGCGAGTTTTGGACTTGTTCCATAGTGGATTGGGTGGGCTCGTCGGCAGAGGGCGTTTGTTGGAGGCTGCTGGAGGGATTGAGACGTCCATGTCGGCCTCTTGGGAGATCACCTTGAGTTTCAAAAGCAGGCGTTCGCCGTCGATAAAGTTGGAGAAGGAGTACTCCTGACCTTTTAGAGTAAATTTTACGGCGAAGGGAAATGACCATCTATACTTGATTTCTTTTGTAGTGAGAGCTTGTAGAAGGGGCTTCAGGGTCCTTCTGCGCTGAATAGTGGAGGGGGCAAGGTCAGCAAAAATTTGTACTGGGTGACCCTGACAAGTCACCTGAGGCATGGCTCGGGCCTGTTTCATTATGGCTTCCTTTACCACGTAAAAGTGCGGTTTGGCTATGATATCCCTGGGAGTACCATCCTTCCTGGGTGGCCCGAGTGATCTGTGGGCCCTATTGAGTTCAAGGCGGTGTGAGGGGATATTGGGGATCAGCGATTTAATGAGGTCTTGTGTTGCAGAGGGGACATCCTGGATGGATTCCGGGAGGCCTCTGATCCTAAAGTTTTACCGCCTGGATCTGTTTTCCAATTCGTCAATGTGGGCCATAGCTGTGTCTAATTGATCATGAAGGGTGGAGATGAGATCAGAATGTTGGTGGGCTGTTGTGGTGGTTTGATCTACCCTGGCTTCAATGGCGTCAATGAGTGACCCGATGCTCTGGAGGTCAGCCTTGATGTCGCCCGTGATTTTGGCAGCAGTGGAGGCAAGCCCTTTGTCAAGTAGGGATGAAAGTCTGAGGAATAGGTCTTCCATATTGAAAGATTGATCCCTGTCAGAGGCTCCAGAAGCAGG